>WBZZ01006625.1:0-35000 GCA_019918135.1 Paulinella micropora | reverse complement strand
TTTCTTCTGTTCCTCTTTTATTATTTATTATTATTATTATTATTATTATTATTATTATTATTATTATTATTATTATTATTCAGCCCAATGGCCTCAAGGCGTTAAACTGTGACGCTAACTCATAACCCTTTGGTGGTAGATGCTGGGGAGGAGGGTCGTTGCGCGCGTAAAAGATCTTAAACTCCGCATATGCTGGTTGATAGCCCAGGACCCAGCAGACACCAGATTGTTATGGGTGGGGTTTTGAGGCAGCTCTAGCAACCGCGCTTGGTGTATGCACTTGCACATTCGGTGACGTCTTGCAAGAGGTTGCTGGGACTGCGGAATAACCTCGGCTTAGTGCAGTCTTGCCCTCAGGAGCTCCATCGGTGGCCCCGATCATCAGGCGAGAGACTGACACGGGGGGGTGGAGGACCTCGAACAAGGGTATTGGAGGCTTATGTCCGTTGAGGATATGCCATTAGCTGCATCAGTACGCCTCAGATATAGTATTATTATTATTATTATTATTATTATTATTATTATTATTATTATTATTATAATTATTATTATTATTATTATTATTATTATTATTATTATTATTATTATTCAGCCCAATGGCCTCAAGGCGTTAAACTGTGACGCCAACTCATAACCCTTTGGTGGTAGATGCTGGGGAGGAGGGTTGTTGCGCGCGTAAAAGATCTTAAACTCCGCATATGCTGGTTGATAGCCCAGGACCCAGCAGACACCAGATTGTTATGGGTGGGGTTTCGAGGCAGCTCTAGCAACCGCGCTTGGTGTATGCACTTGCACATTCGGTGACGTCTTGCAAGAGGTTGCTGGGACTGCGGAATAACCTCGGCTTAGTGCAGTCTTGCCCTCAGGAGCTCCATCGGTGGCCCCGATCATCAGGCGAGAGACTGACACGGGGGGGTGGAGGACCTCGAAAAAGGGTATTGGAGGCTTATGTCCGTTGAGGATATGCCATTAGCTGCATCAGTACGCCTCAGATATAGTATTATTATTATTATTTAGGGAGTACATAGGCCATCGGTCCCTTTCCATGGGCTGATTGGTATAAAGCTCCTAGATTAATGTTCTATGCCGTCACTTCCTTTATTCCACCGATTGGTGTGGAGACTTTCCTTATGGAATGGAGGACTGGATGCACATGGCCTTTTGGCTCAGCAATTGGCAGACGATACATATTATTATTATTATTATTATTATTATTATTATTATTATTATTATTATTATTATTATTATTATTATTATTATTATATTGTTATTATTATTATTCGATAGCATAGTTTAGAGAGGGGAGTATAGATACTTAGCTTTAGTATAGTTAGCTAGTGTGTGTGGCCTTCTATCAGTGAGCCTTTCCCTGTTTTTTTTTCGAGTATATTTCTTCTAACGGGAAGCGCTGCCATTTTTTTTTAATTTAAACTCTCTTTTTATTATTATTATTATTATTCCTCTTTTGCTGCTGCTTTAATTAGCTTGCTCTTTAAGTTCACATCCGAGGACAACAAACATCGGGAGGGGGCGCTCGCGCTCGACGTTGCACTTACAAAGTACAACAATTTCGAACTGAAGGCGTCCACGCAAGTGGAGACATGTGAGGGTGAAACTTCACCTTGTGCTCCCGGGTCTTTTTCCCTATAAGTATGAAAGATTTTTATAAACTGATTGTTTATTTTTTATTTGCAGGCTCTTCATTGTCTTTCCCATTGGTTGGCGCAAGAAGACTCCTGCGCAAGTCAATCGAGGTACTGTATGTTTTTCAAAATTCACAAGCTGCACATATTTTTTATACTTGGATGTTGCAGGATCGAAGCGCTTCATTTTTGCTGCGCGCGAGGTCGACACTGACGGCGATGGCAAGGCTGACGAAATCCAATATCAGCTCATGGGTTTTTTTGGTTTTAACCTTAAACACTCTTGCATGCTTGATCCGTCGCCGATGGACTTCGAGAAGCAGGTGAAGCCCGCGTGGCTCCTCTACGTCGGTAACCCCACGAACCTGCCTATGATTTGCAACTGGCGGAAGCGGGAGCTTTTGCTTCTGTACGAAGCAAACAAGGTCATTTCTTCTTCTTCTTCTTCTTCTTCTTCTTCTTCCTCTTCTTCTTCCATTTTTCTTTTTCTTCTTCATATACATGTTATTATTCTTTTTCTCCACCAGCTCCATCTTTTTTTTTTTTTTTTTGTTTTTTTTTTTTTTTGTTTTTGTTTTTGTTTTTTTTGGCATCTTCCTTTTCTTTATTTTGCATATTTACTGCATGCTCGCCTGAAACGTTAGAAGAAGAATCAAAAAAAGGGCCCGACTGAGCCTCGCTCTTCGGGCAGGCCAAAAAAACTGAGATTCGGTAGCAACATTGTATGTAATGAAAAATGAAGGATGTATGTAATATTGTTTGGTTCTTTGTGCAGAATCCATCGACGTCGACGATTTTCCAGACGTTCCAGACGTCCCTGAAGAAGAAGAGACCCCTGAGCCTCCTATGCCTAAGGGGTCCAGCAAGAAAAAGCCAGGTACTAGCAAATTTCATCTTTTTTTGTGTGCTTTTTTTTCAGTGTTTCTAATTTCTGACGTGACTAGGCAAGCCGAAGTCCAAAAAGCCCGCGGTCGACGCTGATGAAGTGGACATGTCGTTGGAGGTATAATCTTTCCTACTCCTTCTTCTTTTTCTTTTTTTTTGTGAGGGGGGGGGGCCCCCGGGGGGGGGGGGTCAAAAGGTCTCTTTGGGCGCCGCAGCATATAGTTTAGAGAGGGGAGTATAGCTACTAGCTTTAGTATGGCTAGCTAGTGTGTGTGGCATTCTATCAGTGAGCCTTTCCCTGTCTTTTTTTTTCCGAGTATAATCTCTCTAACGGGAAGCGCTGACATTTTTTTTTCAAACTTTATTATTATTATTATTATTATTATTATTATTATTATTATTATTATTATTATTATTATTATTATTATTATTATTATTATTATTATTATTATTATTATTATTATTTAGGGAGTACATAGGCCATCGGTCCCTTTCCATGGGCTGATTGGTATAAAGCTAGAGTGATGTTCTATGCCGTCACTTCCTTTATTCCACCGATTGGTGTGGAGACTTTCCTTATGGAATGGAGGACTGGATGCACATGGCCTTTTGTCTCAGCAATTTGCAGGAGATATACTATTATTATTATTATTATTATTATTATTATTATTATTATTATTATTATTATTATTATTATTCTTTGTTGTTGTTGTTGTCGTTGCTGTTGGTTTGTTCTGCCACTGCCTTGTTCGCAAGAAATGAACGACTTCTTTCAAAACAACGGCGACCGGTATTGTATTCAGGGTAGTTCGTCCGCCGGCGTGTCGAAAGAAGTCGTTCAGGATCTTGTGAACAAGGCAATGTCAGAACAAGCCGCATCCATTAAGGAAATGCTAGCAGAAGAAAGAAAGTTGAGAGAGGAGGAAAGGAAGAAAAAAGAAGCGCAAGATCGGAAGGAAAAAGAGGCGCAAGAGAAGCGACAACGGGAAGAGGAGAGAAGAAAGAGGAAGAATTCGAAGAAGGAGAAGGAGGAGGAGGAGGAGGAGGAGGAGGAAAGCTCAGAAGAAGAGAACGAGAGAGTGAAGAAGAAGATGAAGAAGAATAACAAGAACAAGAAAAACTATGATGATAATGATAACAACAACAACAACATCAGCAACAACAACAGCAACAACAACAACAACAACAAAAATAGTAAGAGCGAGAGAGAAAGCTTGCTGGAGGATCTCATCGCGCGGATGGCAGCTGGCGCTCTGTCTGCTGGTAACTCACCTTCCACCCCCCAACGCGGCACCGGTCTCACCGCTCCCAGCTCACCTAACGCATGGGAGTTTGTTTTAGCATCGCTTGCGCTGACTCGGCGCTAACTTCAAATGCACGCACCAGGTAGTTTGCATAGCTTTCACTTTTCTCCTTCATCTGAAAGATGTTTGAATTTGTTTTGTGTTTTTTTTCTTTGTAGTAGTGTAGTATTAATCGTAATTTTTTGCACTGGCAGGTTTGTTATGGTCGAAAGCGTGATTAAGAACGTTTGTCGCGTGCAAGAGTTAAACAAACTTCTAATTTAGTTAGTATGATATTACGGAGTTAGATTTATTATTTTTTTTAGTAATTAAAGAAATTTTGTTGTAGAATCTATGTATTTTGCGTGGCGACATCGCACTTCTCTTCCTCCCCCGTTCCCCCCTCCCCCCTCCCCCCCCCCCGGGGGGAATTTATTGTAGGTAAAAGCAATGTTTATTATCATAATAAAGTAAAATGCTTAATGTAAACAAAGATAAACAAACTTAAAAGCAAATTCTGCATGTTGGGCATTGTTATCATCATAGATTCATAGTAGCCGGGACTATGAAAAAGGAGAAAGATTACCGTGTCGGACCGGTTCCTGCCCACCTCTGAAGATGAAGTTAAAGTGTATTACAATTAATAAAAACATGTTTTAATATTATTTTTATATGTTCTGCAATCAGTGAATTGATTTCCTTTCATTTCCACACGTTTTCAAAAAAGTCCATATACTTCATGGAAAATTTCGGAAAAAGGGATACCCCCAAGATTGTCGAATGTTTAGTTGTACGGGCGGCAAGATGTGGGCGGCGCGTGCCCCGGGGCAGGCGTCGGTGTTGACAGAGGCAGAGGCGGAGGGTGTGCGCGAGTCTTGGGGCCTGATCAGTGGTGTGGCGCACCGACGGCGCCTGTTTCAGGGGGCCCAGCCGCCGGTGGGGGATGTGCGTGGCGAACTGAGGAAACAGGCGGCCGAGCTGTTCCAGGAGGCGGACTATTCGCGGGGGTCGGTAGCGCGCCTGGCGTACTGGGACGAGAGTTTGCGCCAGAATTTGTTGGGGGCAGAGGCGGTGGTAGAGTTGTCGGCCAGCCCTGCGTCGCCCACCCTGTGGCAGGCGGGGTCGCAGCGGGCGTATGATGGTTGGCGCCGGGCCAGCGAGTTGGTGTCAAAGCGGGTAGCGTCCGAGAAAAGAGACGCGGGGCGTCTGGCGGCGTGGGCCCTGGAATGTTTGTTGGTGCGGAGCGAGCAGGTGTTGGAGGTGCTGCAGCTGGGGCTGGTAGGTCATAACCTGACGGCGACGGTGCACCTGTGGGTGCGGGAGCAGGCCCTGCACGAGAGCCTGTTGCAGCGGCTGCAGCGCCTGGCGTTTCTGGGGATGAACCGGCGGGTAAACGGCCCCCCCCGGCGTTTCGTGCGCGACCTGCCGCCGGCGGAGCAGGCTCAGCTAGAGCAGGCGCCGGCCCTGAATGAGGCGCGGCAGGCGTGCGCGCGGAGGTTGGCGTTGTTGGGTGAGCTGGTGGCCAGGCTGCGCGCGCGCGACAAGGAGCGTTCGGCAGAGGGCGAGGTGGAAGAGGCACTGGAGGAGCCGCTGTCGGTGCGTAGGTTGCGAAAGGACCCCCGGAACCGGTTGTTGCCACCGGAAGAGCTGCGGGCCCTCATTGTCAAGTGTGTTTTGTCGGCGACGGTAGGACAGAAGAGGAGTTCTTTGGAGTGCGCGGCAAAGCACGGTGGTTGCGGGGGTATGCAGCCCTTTGTGCGAGAGCAGCAGGGACTCTCGTTCCCGTGTAGTTTCAGCAGGCTGGCGCTGGAGCAGACGAGCGACGGGCAGTACGGGCTGAGTTGGTTTGGCGACCTGAGCGCCCAGAGGTCGTCGTCGTCGTCGTCATCGTCGTCGTCGTTGCCGGTGCCGGCCATGTACTGGCGCACGCTGCTGGCTAGACAGAGCCTGCCGGCAGAGAGGCTGGGGCTAAGGGCTGATCTGCACCGGACGTTTCGGTTTGCTTGCCTGACCCCGAGCCGCTCGCTGCTGCCGGTGGTGCTTGCTTCGCTGGATGGGCGCCAGGCGCTGCTGGACTACGGGCGGGACCTGGTGGACAACATAAACCAGACGGTGGAGCTCTTGCGCTGTGGCTGGGAGGTGAAGTACCTGTGGGAGCAGGGGCGCCTGGCGGCGGGCAGCTACGCATCTGCAGGAGAGCTACTGCTGCTGGCGGGTCAGTGCCGGGAAGACAAGCTGGCGCTGGAATACCAGCAGACCCTGTTGGCGGCGTACCGTTCCTGGAGCGCCCTGTTCTGCCGGCGGGGCGGGGCCGGGGGGGCGGAGGGGGGAGGGGGCGGCACGCAGGCCGCAGACGCGACGCAGGTCTCGCGCAACCTGAGCGAGCTGCTCAGCCGCAAGGACGGGGAGTTCCGGAAGAACGGGCTGGGTAAGCGCGTGGATCACTCGGGGCGTGGGGTGCTGATTTGCAACGCGTTGGTCCCCGTAGGCCACGTGGTGCTGGGGCTGGAGCTGTTGCGGAGCCTGTACGAGCGGGTGTACGTTGGCTCGCACAACCTGGAGGCGGTGCGGGAGGCGGTGGACGGGGTGCAGCGCGCGCGCGCCGCGTTGAAGGAATGGCAGGCGAGGCTGAGAACGGCCCGGGCGTCCCCGGAGGGTGACTCGGAGGCGGCGGCTATGCTGGACCATAACCCGGACCTGGCCTACGGGGACGTGTACCCCAGCGTCGGCCTGCTCTGGAAAAAGAAGAAGAAGCATTCGGTGCCGTTGTCTTCCCCCGCCTCCTCGTACTCCAGCTCGCGGCAGAGGGCCGGACAGCGGAGTTGGGATGTGCTGGACCCAACGCAGTATGCGCCGGGCTGCCGGCTAGAGGAACTGGATGGTTTTTACTCTACGTGGATAGAGGAAGGCGACGTGCTGGAAATGAGCCTGGTCGAGGGCAGCAAGGTGGTAATCAACAGGCAGCCGACGTTGTCTCCGCAGAGCACGCGCCTATTTACGGTGATGCTGCCAAGGCGAGGGCTGTATTACGAGACCCCGTCCTGCCTGAGCGTGCGGCCCCGCTACGATGAGCAGCGTGTGGGGCTAGGCAACCCCGACGCACTGCTGCCGCAACGGCTTTGCATCACGCTGAACCCGATCGAGGAAATACCCTTTAATGGAGATAACGACGGGGACGTGCTGACGGTGATAGCGCTGCAGGACAACCTGGACGCGTGGTCGGCGGAAGAAACCATGGGCTCGGCGCGTTTGGTCACGTCGCGCGCGGCCGGGGAGAACGTGGCTAAGCTGGCACAAGACAACCTGGCAGTTCTGTCGGACGCGATACAAGCGGGAGAGTGTTTCTCCTACGAAGAGTTACTGGAGTTATTTGCGCTGTTGGAGAGCAAGGTGCCTCGGCGGCGCGGCTATGCGCAGCTGGGTTTGCCCGAGCAGACGGGGAGGGAGGGTTGCCATGTCTGGGACGTGCTAGCCAAGTTTCTTCCGCCCGACTTTGTGCCGCCCTGGATGCCCGCGGGCGGCGGCAGCGGCGCCGCGGACTCGGTCTGGCGGGACCCCGCCAGGTGGCAGAAGTCGTGGCTCGGGCAGGGCTGCCTGAGCCTGGTCAAGGTCCTTTACGCGGACTATGGCTGCGAGTGGTCCGCGTTCTTTCTGGACTGCGTCAGCGTGTTTGTCCTGCGGTGTAACATGCGCACCAGCACCACCGTTAGCCTGGCCGAGCTGGAGCACCTGCCCCGGCCGGAACGTTGGGTGGGAAGGCGCTGTCCTTTGCTCGAAAGCGAGCCGGCGGGCGCCGCGCCAGCCCTCCGACCGCGCTGCTCGCGGGGGCGGCCGCCGGGCTGGCCTCGTTTTCTTGGCTGCCGCGGCAGAGGGCCCTGCGGCGGCGGATGCTGGCGACAGAGGCACGGGAAGATGTCTTTCGCGCCGAGTGTGACAGCTACCTGCGAGCCCTGCAGGCTCTAGCCAGGTCTGTCCAGGAGCGGCGCTACGCCCGCGGGTTGGCGCTGGGTAACGAGCGCCAGCGCGGGCTCCGCAGCAGCGTAGCCTCGGGCGCCAAAGGCTCCGTCGATGACCTGCGACAGCTCGAGACCCAGGCGGGGCTGCATCTGTACGAGCAGGCGCTGATCGTGCCTAGTCTGCAGGGACGGCGCAGCTGCTTCTCGCGGTCACGGGATCCGACCGACAGCGGCTACGTACAGGGCTCGTTTCTGGGCGGCTTGTCGGTGCGGGATTTTACGTGGCATATGGTCTCTGCGCGTGAGGTGGTAGGCCGCAACGTGCGCACCGTAGCTACCACCGGCTACTTCCAGCACACGCTCAGCTTTGCGCTGCAAGGGCTGCGCTTTCTGCCCCCTGGCCTAGTAGTGCGGGGCCAGGAGACAATCGTCGACTTTGCGGGGAGGCTCCTGGACAGGGCCACCAAGCGACCCGTCCAGTCAGAACTGTGCGCCCTGTGGCTAGACCCGCAACAGCCCCCCTGCGCCCGGCACCCATACCTCCATCTCTGCCTTGCGAGCAAGCTCCAGCCTAAGCCCCAGCCCCAGCCCCGGCCAAAGCCCTGCGCGCCGTGCCGGGACCTGCTCGAGCGCACCTGGGAGCTCTTTGCGCCCGGCGGCGACGATGATGATGATGATGATGGCGGTGGTGCTGGGGGGGCCTCGGCCGCCCGGGAAGAACGTCTCCGCCTGTGCAGGGCGGGAGTGTTGTTTGAGCAGCTTGCCTGGGAAGAGTCCAAGGGACGCGCGCGGCATACCTGGCAACCCCGTGCCCCCTTCACCCTGCCCTTGCTGGCCGAGCGAATCCGGCGAGCGCACCGGCAGCTTCCCCGCGCACGCGGCGACGGCGGCGGCCCGGAGCCCTACGACGACAGGCGCGCGAGGTTCTGCGTCGAACGGACGTTACACTACATCTACCAAACCCCCGGCCAGAGCTGCTGGTCCACCGCGCAGGCCTACGTCGCCTCCGAACTCACCGCCTGGCGCGTGCGCCACGTCTACAAGCTGTCACTCGCGCTCCTGGAGATCTTGCTCAAACAGATACTCCACTGTTTCCAAGCCAACAGGCTGCACTTTGGTTATTCCGTGGGGGGCGTAGCGGCTTCCTCCTACGGCCACCTGGGCACGCAGCTTACGCTCAACACAAGACACAAGGCCGCCAACACCATACGCGCCACGGAAGGGCACCCGCGCGTGCTGGCCCTCACTAAACTGCAGTGCAAGGCCCAGGACCTGCTGATAACGGGGCTGGTGCGGACGCCGGAGGAGGTTGCGCAGTGGCGGTCCCTAGACTTGCAAACGCGCGCAAGCCTGCGTGCTCTCGACAGAACGAGCCTACCCTCAGACTTTGTACGGCTCTTTGAGCAAGGCAGCGCCATCGACCTCTGCTTGGACCTGCGAGGCTTCTCCGACTATCACGCCTTCTTGACCGCCATAGGCAAGTTATACCCGGACCTGGCTCTGTTTGCGCAGGACACAGACCTAGACCTGTGCGGGCTCGGCTTCGGCAGCGCCCCGCACGAATCGCAGTCCGAACACAAGAAAAAGCGCAAGCGCAAGGACAAGAACAAACACCAGGACGCCAAGCCTCGCAAAAACAAGCGCAGGCGCCGGGACAAGGAGGAACGCTTGTCTAACAAGGACAAGAAGAAGAAGAAGGGCACGAAAAAGAAGAAGAAGAAGAAGAAGAAAAAGAAAAAGCACAAGGACAAGGAAAAGAGCAGCGGGCACAAGCGCCAGCGGTGCACGTCCGAGCACTCCGGGTGGAGCGAGAGTGACGCTCCGCGCAAAAGACAGAGGAGGCTGAAAGAGGCGTCCTTGTCGCGCCCAGCCCAGGCGTTATCCCCGGGGGACACAGCTGCGCCTGACACCCGGCGCTTGGTCTCACGCGACGGCGCCGTGCTTGTGCTAGATCACCAGGCCTGCAGCGCCATGGGCTGGGAGGGGGGCGCCGAGGGGGTTGCACAGAGGCTACGCCAGAGCCTGCCCGTGTTTGCAGTGTGCTCGGGCTGGAGCTCGCCCGCCGGTGGCTTGGCATGGCTTTTTGTCAGGACTTGCAACACACTACCGCCGCCACCATCACCACCAACAACAACAACAACACCCCAGGCAGAGGACGAAGTAACTGCTCCTGCACGACCCACCATGCCACAAACCAGCAAACCAGCGCCCATTCCCAGAGAATGCAAAGTCAATACTTACCAGTACAATCACACGGACCTATATTGTCAGAGCATCCTCAGGGGGGCGCTGGCTACCGTGTGCCACGAAACCAACGTGAGCGGCGTGGAATTCGACCCGACGTCTGCTACGCTATCTTTGCGCCTCAAACCAGGCCAGTGCTCGCTGGCGCAGGTTAGGCGTTTGCTGGCTCGACCAGAGTGGGTCCCTGAATCGATTGAGATCTCGGACCCCTCGCTGGCCTGCCAAGTACTGGGGGTAGAAGCTTGCGCGGCAGCGCTTCGTTACGAGCTGTCAAAGGCGCTGGCCGGCCTGGGAGAACTCGATTACTTACACACCGAACTGTTGGCCCGTACCATGACAGTGCGGGGTCTGCCCTTGCCCATCAACCGCGGTGGTTACGCACTCCTGGAAAAGGACCCCTTTGAGCGCGCCCTCTTCGAAAGAAACGGGCAAGTTTGGATTCACGATACCATCGGCGCCACCTCGCAGCCTTCTTCCATGTACTGGAGCTTTCTAAGCGGGCAGGTGCCTCGGGTAGGTGACTCATACTATCAAATACGAGAGACGCAAAGAGGGGAAAGAGGGATAAGCCCAAGCAATTGAGTACTGCTGAGCTTTCCTCTCTCCCTCCCCCCCCCCCTCTTTCCCTTCTCCCCGCGCCGCCCCTTTCCTCCCCTCCCCCTTTCTCTCCTTGTCCTGTAGCTACTTCCATAGGTTCTCTTGTAGATTCTTTTTAGTAGAATTTCGTTCTCATTAAATGAACAAGCAACAAACTAGTGCAGGGGCCTCTTCGTATCCCCCGGAGGTTAAGCAGGTGTTAGATTGTTACCGGCTCCTGCGCCCCTGCCAATGTTTGTACATTCAAGGAGGCTTTTTAGGCCTGTCCCAGTACGCAGACAAAACGCCGGAGGAGTCGGCACAATTGCAACAGAGCCTGAGCGCGCGGCTCATTGAGAACCCCCGCTCGGTTCTGCCCGTGATATCGGCCCAGACTGAATCGCGCAACCTGCGGGTGGCGGGGCTGGACAAATTCTCGTGTTCGCAAGGCAGGCATTGCTGGGGGCTCTCCGACAGGGTCCCTCCGCGTCCGTCCGGGGCACCGCGCGGCCCGTTGCTCATGCGCTTCAACGACGCGGAGCTGTGGCTTTACGATCGCTACGAGGCCTTTTGCCATGGACAACAAAACAACAACGGGCGTTCTCCAAAACCAAGAGCGACCCGATCAAAAATTTCGTGACCGAATTAACGCAAAGCCTGAACAAGCTTAACTGCGATTTCACAGCCGAGGCGCTGCACAGCTGCTGTCAACTCTTGCTAGGTAGCATAAACCCCCGTCTTTGCGTGCTGTGCTACCGCCAAGCCTCGTGCGCCTGGATCGAGATGTGCGCTAAGGGGAGGGTTTCTCTGGACAAAGAGGTCCTTCTGCAACAGTACGTGGCTGACGCCGAAGCCTACCTGCCACGGAACATGAGACAGATCCCGGCACAGCCGTGGACTGGGTTTGTGGGGGCGCTGGTGGAGCCCTGCCTTGGCACTGAAGCTCTGAGCTGGAGGCTGGAAGTACAAGACTGCATCGCCTACACTTTCTTAGACCAGAGGAAGCTTTTGCGTCGAGGCTAAACCATGCGACGCAGGAAGAGGAAGGGAGGGGAGGGGGGGGGGGAGAAGGGGACGCGCACAAGACGACAAGGATGAGAGGGGGGGGGGGGGGGAGGGGAAGGTGCGAGAAAAAGGGCAACACACCATTTGGGTCAGGATTTCTTCTGTATTGTTATTGTTTTTTTATTTATTGTCACTAGCCGGTTGTACGCGGCAGAAAGAAAGCGGGGCCATGCTGGGTAAGGCATGGGATCGCTACCAACGTGCGGAAATTACTAGAGCCCTGGCACAAGCCACCTTGCGACCGGTTGAGCTGAGCTCACTGGCAGACCTACCGCAGGCGGCCGCGTTTGTGCTAGAAGGGGTGCAGAGTGCCCTACTGCCCCAGGCTCTGATGCAGTCCCTAGACTTTTGCCCGTCGCTCAAGATCTCGCACGTGCAGGTGCTGTCCAAGCCCCTAAATCAGCTAGGTAACTTAGAATTGCAACAGCGGCTATCCCAGGTATCGCTGTTGTGGCCGCGCACCAAGCTAGACAAACTAGAGACAATCCCGCTAAACGAGGCTTTCCCTAGCATGCTAGGAGCAGACAACTCGGTCCGGTTTGAATTACACTACCATAATAGCCGAGCCACGCGCTCGCCCGCGCTTGACCTCCCTGGGCTGCGCAAGCTTCTCGGGGGCAAACAAAGAGAAACGTGCAGGCTGGCCAGGGCCAGCCTGGCCGAAGCGGAGGGCAAGGCCCTGGCACGACTTCGCCAGCAGGATCCGAGGGCGCTGGAGCGGCTGCTGAAAAGCCTGGGGCTGCAAGAGAACGAGCTGCAAAGTAGCATGGTAGAGGGAAAGGAAGGGACCACCACCGAGGCGCTAGGCCATGGGAGCGTGGATATGTTCTCGGACCAGGAAATCGGACTGCTACTAGCGGAGTTAGGGGCTGAGCCCGTTAGGCTTAGCCAGCTGCGCGTGTTGGCGGATGGAGAGGATTGGGGGCAGGGCAGCGCCGGCCCCCCGTTGTTTCCCGGGCTGGGCGAAACCGTCTTGGCATACTTGCTTCCCGGCGAAAGCCTACACCTGAGGGCCTGGGGCACTAAGGGATGCGCGGCCATGAATGGGCTATTTAAAAAAGGGTTGATTACGCCCAGGTATCTACCCCAGGTCAGCATCAGCAAGCCAGCTGCACAACCGCCGGCTGGCTCGGCGTGGCGCGCATGGTCTGTTTGTCAAGCAGGCGTATTTGACTTGGAGGATTCAGGAGAGCTAGTAGCGGCCAGGCCTTGGGACTGTACGGCCTGCTTGCAATGTACTCTTGAGAATCCCAACATCCAGATTACAACTCCGCAGCGTGGGGCTGATGCCTCTGCCTGGGTGCTCTTGATAGAGTCATACAGCGACCAAAGTGCGTTAGAACTGCTGCGGGAATGCTGGAACTTTCTGGGCTCGGCAACCTTGCCTCTGCTCTCGCAGCCGCGGGCGCCAAGCCCTCGAGTTTAGTCCAAGCCGATCTGTTTATAAATAAAAAAAATAAGAAACTATTATTTCCAGGACTCGTTCATCCTCGGACGTGCGAGAAAAGACAAAATCAAAATCTGGCACTCTTTTTTTAATACTCAGAAAAGATGACGGTTATGGAGGGGTAGACCTAATTAAACCACGTTCCCATCTGCCACCGGGTCTCAGTACTTTCTGCCACTGTGTCATAGCCTGGCCAATAAGCTCATATAATTCTACCGTTCCTTGGTCAGCGCTCTTCAGTATCAATGCGTACAAGAAAAGCTGAGACACGCGCGCTTGACTGTTCGTGGAATCTTGAGCGGGCGCGTTTACGTCTAGCTGTCCCAGGCGCCGCAGCATCGTCTTTCCTAAATCCTGCCCCAAATAGTGCTGCGCTAGTAGCGGCAGAAACAGGTATATAAAGAGATGGGCCAGCAGTCCAGGGCCATACCCCGGGTTATTACTGGTGGCCTTTTGCAACAACTGCGCCAATTGTTGCAGCCCAAGAGCCCCCCCGGCCTGGTCTCCGTAACAATGTTTGTGTGTCAAGCAAGGGTGTGCCAGCACAAACTTGTCCAATTCCCCGCCCCACTGGTCAGCCGAAAACGGGCCCTCCGCTAGCACGTCCTGCAATTTGTCCTTGTACTCCAAAAAGTAGTTTACATGGGGGTGCGTACTGTGGCTGACCCCGTACACGCGCACGATGGAGTTCTGCAAGTGCCAGCGAAGCACAAACCACCACACTTCTTCTACCCCCCAGCGCGAGGAGCTTATATAGCACGACAGCTCTGTCTTTTCAAACTCCGAGATCCAAGCCAAAAGGGCCCGTCCAGGGTCGGAATCCTCACGCCAGCTAGTGGCCACCACGCTGCCTGATACCCACTCCAGCGGCACGTGCAACGCCGTACCGGGCTCATCCCCAGCCAACACCTGACAGAGCCTGGCACGGCACTCGTTTAAGTCCCAGTGTCCTTGAAGAAAAGCGCGGCTGAGCTGGGCCGTCAGTAGCAGATCCAAGCCTTTCAGGCCACGGGCTTCGCATATCCATTCTAAGTAAGAAGCTACCGCGCTGCGCAGGCACGCACGAAAAGACGCAGGGCCGTTCATCAACAACAAAGCACTGTTCCAGACATCCTCGGCCTCGCGATTAACTACTGCAAAGCCGTTCCCGCTTCCGTTTAGAAAATCTGAACTTACGGCCAATTCCTTGGCATCCTGCTCCCGACGCACCCCCTTGCCCTTCCTGAACATTGACGGAATTATCCTCCCCTTCATACACACACTAAATCCTTGGTAACTCTCTCTCTCTTACTCCTCCTTAGCTGCGCACTGCTGTGTGTGTGGGGGGGGGGAGAGGAGGGGAAAAAAAGGGGGGGGGACAAGGAGAGTAAGGGAGGGAGTGCGGATGAGGGGGGGGGGGGGGAGAGGAGGGGAAGGGGAAAATATTACAATAGAATCTTAATGTCTGGGCGCTGCACGTGCAGCCAGGACAGATCAGCGCTCTCATTGCGCGACGCAGGATCGCCTTCTCGTAGATTTAGGACGCGAAGAGACGGCAGAGATGCCAGCCTACGCAAGCCACGAAGAGAGCAACCACGACCCGACAGCTCCAGATACTCCAGCTTGCGTAGGACAGATAGGCTGTCCAAGCTCAGCGCACTCTGGCATCCAGACAGGGTGAGCCGCCGCAGCCCCGGTGTGTTCATTCCTTGTAGACTCCCCAGGCTGACACAATCTGTGACGACAAGCTCCTCCAGCCCGGCCGGTAAGCTGTTTAACTCCTGCAAAAAAAAAGCTTGACGGAGCTCTAGATAGCGCAGCCCCGTTAGTGGAGCCAAAGCTCCCACGCTTTGCCAACTGGCGTTGTCAAGGACTAGGCTTTCTAGCGTCGTAATCCGCGTCAATAGTAGCAGGCTTTCCGTGCCTAGCTGAGCACTGAAGGGCAGTTCCAATGTACGCAAAGCGCGTAGTCCGCCAAGTACGCGTAACAGGGGAATCCCCGCAGGGTACTAGCTCGGCGCACGAAAATGCTCGAGATTGTTGCGCAGGTTTTTAAATCGCAAAATATCCAGCACACCATCACTCGAACTGTTCGTGAGGTCTAGTGTTTTCAAAGCGGGTAATCGTGCTAGAAAGTGCAACGAAGGCAACCGGTGGCAATTCTGAAAACGCGCCACACGCAGCCTCCGCAGCTCAGACAGGCGCGACAGTTCCAACAACTGCTGACACGAAGAGAAAGCCAGTTCCTCCAGCTGCTGTAACTTGGAGATGCCTTCTGATGTCCGCCAGAGTCTTTGATCCCTCCAATTCTGGATGGTCAGTCGTTTGGTCCGAGGCAAGTAGCGCGCGCAGTCCCATGCATTCCCTCCCCACGGGTTGGAGCCATCCACTACCGCCCGGCATAGATAACTCTTGTGCGCATTCAACAGCTCCAGCCCGCGGGGGTTTGGCAAACACCTCAGCTCTAACCACTGCGGCCACCTGATTCTGGCTGTTGCGTGCCCCAGAAAACCGTTCTTGGCTACCTTTAACATAGTAAACAGGCTTTCGTGCTCCAGATAAAGCAACAACACTCCCACAATCTCAGGCGGCAGTCGCGCCCACACACAACCCCGTACGCTCTGTGACGTTTTTGGCCGTTTCAACTGTCTGGTTGGAGAATCCCCGGGGGTTAATCCGCTGCCGACGCTTCTTTTCCTGTGAGGAGGCAACGTTCTCTTGTCACTAGCCATTTCTTAAGGAGGGTGGTCCAAGAAGCACCTACAACACACATAGAAGCGAGAGATGTCAAGGGGACAAAAACAAAAAAAAAGATCACCCCTTCCCCCCCCCCCCCCCCTTTCCTCCCCCCCCCCCTGTCTCCTTCCCCCCCCCCCCCATCCTGTTCCCTTGTTTTTGCTCTTCTTTTTTTGGGGGGGGGGGGGGCACTTTTAAGTATTTCCCGGAGCAAACACTTGCTTCTAATTCCAGTTTATTTTTTGTTGTTAATAAACCACGAGCTCATCCTCTTTTTTTCATGGAGCGTTCCAGCGCCGCCCTCACGCCGTTCCAACTCTCCGATAGTGACAATGACGAATATCGGGGAAGAGCTCACTTGGGAAATAACCGTCGCCGGACGGCAAGAGCGCGCTCTTCAAGCTCTATCCCACCAAACCCTAGTGCCCACGAGTCGTTTGACGAGGGCGCCGATCCCGGCCAGGAGAATCCTATCCATGAGCCGGTTAGTATGTACGCGGATCTACGACAAGCCGAGGAGGCAGATGCACGGCAGCACCCCGACGCAAGCCCCGACTTTTGCTTTGCCTGCGAGTTTTTGCCCAAAGGGCACAGCAACAATCTAGATTTCGCCCATCTTCAGAATCTTCTAGATTAGTGGGGCGATCGCAGCCCTGTAATAGTCGTCCGGTGTGTACAGGCATGGTACCGCCGCCGCTGGGAAGAAGAGTGTAGACAATATTGGCTCTTAGGCAGTATTCGCAAACATATTGTGAGCCACAGAGCTATGCCAGCAGAGGTGTTCAAGAAAGACTCCGCACGTTCTAACCAGACCCTGTTGTTTCACTTGGCCGACTCGGGGTTATTGCGGCTTGACCCGTCTTCCGGTACTACTGAGGTAGACGGCGACGCGCTGCGCCGTTATCAAAGCTTGCTACTGGCCAACATTAAGCTGCAAGCCATGCCAGCCGAAGACAGTGGATCTACAGTGCAAACGCCGCAGTAAAGAATACATTGGTGGAGGGCGGGGGAGGAGGGGAGAGAGAGACACAGAGAGAGAGAGAGAGAGAGAGAGAGCGAGAAAGGACGGGAGGGGGGGGGGGGGTGCCAGGCGGGGAGGGGTGTGTGGCGGTAACGGAGGGGGAAGGGGGGGGGCGCCCCCCCCCCCGCCTAAGACAAGAGGGGCTTCTAAGAATTGCATAGGGTAAGGGGATCCAAGCGTAGAGCGTCAGAAATCTCTCTCGTTTCGGACCAGGAGAGCAAATGAGCAAGTTCGTGGATATGGAGGCTTCTTCTTCGGCGGGGAAGAATCGGGCGCTGAAAAAGAAAAGACGTTTGCAATCTGACGACGATGACGAGGAGAGCGATTCCAAATTGGGTAGCGATGATTCATTTATTGCACCCGAGGACGAGGAGGAGGAGGAGGATGAAGAAGATGACGAGGACGAAGAGGAGAGTGACGAAGAGGAAGACGGAGAAGAAGACGAGAGGGAAGCCGAGCATGGGCAGGTATTCCGCCCTGCTGTTACAGAGAGCTGCGGCCGGGGGCACAGATGACAAGCCCTTGTGGCTGTTCGACGGGTGGGAGCCCGCGCACGTTGCAGTATATCTGCGGCAGAGGCCAGCCGTGGTCTCTGCCGAAAAGAAACATATTCTGTCGGTTGAAGCCCGGCTTTTGGACAACCTACCCGTCTTTTGTCAACAAGGCTATTCCTTCCTAACCGGTGACCGAAAGCAAGGTTTCCTACAGAACTTTCAGAATAGGCAGGACCTGCTGCAGGCTCTGTTGTACTTGGCCCTGCTAGCCAACGGCGCCGAGCAGATTAACACTTCCATCAACCGGAGCCAAGCATTAGAGCCGCTGATTGATTGGCTGCCGACAGGCACAAGCACCGAAAAGAGAGATTACGAACTGCTTTCGAGCGCATACGAACTAGCCAAGGAATTTTCGCTTGCAAGTAAGCACGGGCTGCAGCGACTGCTACTCCTAAGAACCAAGCCCCGCTCTAGCTTATTTGGCAGAGGCAAAGGTACAGAAAAGGAAAAACTACAAAAAAGGTTTGCTAAACTCTGGTCTTGCCGACAATGTCACAAGAAAAGACCTAGCAGGCCCTAAGAGCCCATGCCCAGTTCTTTTGTGTTTTAATAAAATTTAAAATGTTACAGCTCACATGTCAGGAGGAAACGCGCTCAGTCTGCCCAGGGCGTTCTGCGCGGCCTTTTCCTTATTTGCTTCCGTTCGCGCCAGCAGAGGCAGGCAGTGCCAGCGCGCAGGAGGTCGTTGCACGAATCCTCCGGGCAGCGCTCGAAGCGTATCCAAGATTCCGCCTCCACTTCTTCTAGAGCCGTCCCACACTCGGCCGTGACTAGCAAGGCTCCTGCTAAACACGAGAGCATTTCCTCTAATAACTCCTTAGCCACCCTTGACTGTCCACACGCTGCGGGGCATTGCTGCAGATTCTTCACCAGCAGGTCCGCGCGCGCCCGCAGCAGCCCCATCGTATCCTCGTCTTGTTGCAAATTCAGAAAAGGCTTGCGCCACTTGTACCGACCACTGTAATCGCACTTGTCAACCATGTCTTCCTGTCGCGGATAGAGGCCAGTCCTAACCGCTTTCTGATTTTACTGCACGCCTGGCAGGAAAAAAGGAAAGGGAATTGCAGAGAATGAAAGGAGGGGAGCACCCCCCCCCCCTTATTTCGAAAAGTCACTCGAAGGTCTACCCCAGGGGGGGGGGCGCCCCCCCCCCCCCCGGCTCCGAATGAACTGGCTGTTTCTTTGAGTCTCTTAGATTTGCGCACTCGCGGAACACGACATACAGAGCGAACCAACAGATAATGGAACTGATGTGCACCAATCAGCACTGGCCCCAGCCCTACGAAGGGCCAACCAACTTTGCGCGCTTGTCCTGGACGTCGCCCGGGCCTCTCTGGTTACACACAGACCTACTGCGGCAGCAGGAGAATTTGTGGTGGGGGGCAAGGTCTATCCCGCCTGTAGTGCAAGCCGGCCCGAACGAACTGCTTGCAGCCGCCTTTGCGCAAGAGCTAGGCCCCGATACCAGCGGCTGGGTCTGTCTACGATGCATGAACCGCTGGCAAACGCTTTTCCACTCCATGCGCCACCTCAAGGAGCCGGGGGGCAGTAGCGCGATATGTCGCCAAGAGCGCCTAGTTTATCATGTGGCCTGCGGCGCCAGAGCACCAAGCCCCTGGGGGAACGCCAGGGATTGCGTGCGTCGGCGGCCGGACTCCGCTCCTAGCACAAACACCCCTCTTCCCTGCCTGGCCTGTCCGCAGAAGGCCATCCGCAGCTTGCAGAACTTTCACCTCAACCGCCTGGAATTTGGTTTTGGAAGCCGAGTGCAGTCCGTGGTTGAGAGCTGGCCCTCCGACCCACAGGCTTTGAGCCGCGTGCTTGCTCTCTCTCTCTGCTGCAAACCCGTGGTTCAACATCCTCGGCAGTTGCGTTCTGGGCAAGCGTGCATCTTCTGTGCGGCGCAAAGTCGTGGGGCCAACTGCGCGGGACAGAGCTAGCCCAGCCCCTGCAGCACCAGTCGTCTCTCGGGCACACGGCGCTGAGCTACACGCAGCTCCGGGAAGACAACTGGCCTGCTATTCGGCAAGCCCTAGCCGAGGTCTTTGGCGGACTGCCCTCCGTAACTACCACTTTTGAATACGAACAAGACGTGTGGCTGCAACTTGTCTCGACCTCCGCCCGGCTGCAGAACAGGTGCCAACAAGAGATTCTGCGACTTATTGTACACAAGCATCGGGTGCAGGCAATCCGAGCACGGCTGCTCAAGGCAAGTGATCTAGCACACCCCCGGCGGGGCTGTGTTCAGTCCGTTGGCTCAGCATGCGCGCAAATTTAGATTTTTTATTTTTTCTTCTCTCTTCCCCCTCCTTTTCTTGTTGTTTATTATTAAAAAAAACTCTTGCAATAGATTTTGAACAGAAACGTTTTCTTTAATAAAAGCTTGATTTAGCTCCCCGCACTTGTCGGTGGCTGCTCCGACCTTAGCAATAGTGGCATCTCCCTGGGATAGATAGATAGATAGATAGATAGCTACACATACAGCAGGTAACGTGGTAAGTCCTTGCAATACAGATTTAACTGCAACACCTACATACATGCATACATAGATCGAAACGGGGAAACGAAATCAAAATAGAGAAACGAAATCAAAACAAAATTTCGGTATCAAAACAGAATGACGAGATTAAGACAGAAAAACAAAATCAAAACAGAAAAGCTAAATTAGAACAGAATTTCGAAATGAAAATAGAAAAACAAAATCGAAACAGAAAACCAAAATCAAAACAGAGAAACGAAATCAAAACAGAAAAGCGAAACCAGAACATAATTTTGAAATGAAAACAGAGAACCGAAATCGAAACAGAGAAACAGAATCGAAACAGGATGACGAGATCAAAGCAGAATTTTGAAATCGAAACGTAATTTCGAAATCTAGACAGAAAAGCAAAATCAGAACAGAATTTCGAAATAAAAACAGAAAACCAAAAGCGAAATCAGAACAGAATTTCGAAATGAAAACAGAAAAACAAAATCGAAACAGAGAAACAAAATCAAGACAGAAAAGCGAAATCAAAACAAAAAACCAAAATCGAAACAGAAAAACGACATCAAAACAGAAAAACAAAATCGAAACAGAAAAGCGAAATCAGAACAGAACTTCGAAATAGAAACAGAAAACAGAAATCGAAACAGAGAAACGAAATCGAAACAGGATGACGAGATCAAAGCGGAATTTCGAAATCAGAACGTAATTTCGAAATCCAGGCAGAAGAGCAAAATCAGAACAAGAAAAGCGAAATCAGAACAGAATTTTGAAATGAAAACAGAAAACAGAAATCCAAACAGAATGACGAAATCAAAACAGAATTTCGAAATGAAAACAGAAAAACAAAATCGAAACAGAGAAACAAAATCAAGACAGAAAAACAAATTCAAAACAAAAAACCAAAATCGAAACAGAAAAACGACATCAAAACAGAAAAACAAAATCAAAACAGAAAAGCGAAATCAGAACAGAACTTCGAAATAGAAACAGAAAACAGAAATCGAAACAGAGAAACGAAATCGAAACAGGATGACGAGATCAAAGCAGAATTTCGAAATCAGAACGTAATTTCGAAATCCAGGCAGAAGAGCAAAATCAGAACAAAAAAGCGAAATCAGAACAGAATTTCGAAATGAAAAAAGAAAATCAAAATCGAAACAGAGAAACGAAATCAAGACAGAAAAACAAATCAAAACAAAAAACCAAAATCGAAACAGAAAAACGACATCAAAACAGAAAAACAAAATCGAAACAGAAAAGCGAAATCAGAACAGAACTTCGAAATAGAAACAGAAAACAGAAATCGAAACAGAGAAACGAAATCGAAACAGAATGACAAGATCAAAGCAGAATTTCGAAATCGAAACGTAATTTCGAAATGAAAACAGAAAAGCGAAATCAGAACAGAATTTCGAAATGAAAACAGAAAACGGAAATCGAAACAGAACGACGAAATCGAAACAAAGTGACGAGATCAAAACAAAGCAACGACATCGAAACAAGGAAACAACATAGAAGCAAAAAAAAGGAAAGCACTAAACCAAACTTCGGCCGAATCATTGCCAAACTCTTACCAATTTCAGCTGAATTATTGGCTACAGTTCAAGCCACTTTTGAAAATCAAAATTTCTCTTTTTTTTCTTTCTAGCTCGAACCATCTCTGAGTCAGTACACACTGAAAAGATCAATGCGCATGTTCACATTGGCTGCGGTGCTGTATCCGTGTGTTCTCCTTCTGACTATGTTTCTCTTTGATTTTTTTTCTTCTTGCGGTTGTGTGTACGACAAACCACCTTTATGTTGGCTGTCGGATCTATAATCAGTGCTTACAATGACACGTAGCAAAACCAACATGCTTTTGCTACGCGCTGCCTCTCTCTCTGTTTGTTTCTTTTTTCTCTTTCGCTTGGTCTGCGTGTATGTTTTGGCCTGTGTACGACAAACCACCTTTATGTTGGCTGTCGGATGTATAACCAGTGCTTACAATGACGCGTAGCAAAACCAACATGCTTTGCTACGCGCTGCTTCTCTCTCTCTCTCTCTCTCTCTCTCTCTCTCTCTGTCGGTCTGTCTCTCTCTGTCTGTCAGTCTGTCTCTCTCTGTCTGTCTGTCTGTCTCTCTCTGTCTGTCTGTCTGTCTCCTCTCTCTCGCTTGGTCCGCGTGTATGCTTTGGCCTGTGTACGACAAACCACCTTTATGTTGGCTGTCGGGTGTATAACCAGTGCTTACAATGACGCGTAGCAAAACCAACATGCTTTGCTACGCGCTGCCTCTCTCTCTCTCTCCAGGACGCTTGCGGCCTGTTTGCAATGACGCGTAGCAAAACCAACATGCTTTACTACGCGCTGCCTCTCTCTCTCTCTCTCTCTCTCTCTCTCCAGGCCGCTTGCGGCCTGCTCCGAATGGCACGCACCAAGCAGACTGCAAGGAAGTCGACTGGAGGCAAAGCACCTCGCTATCATGTAATGCTATAACCCACTGGGGCTTTTCCCCCCCTTGTTCTTGCCCTCTTGGTTTTTCCCCTTGTTGTTACGTACGTAATATTATAATTTATAGCTGGCCACCAAAGCCGGTGGGCGCACAGGTTCTGGTAAGCTGGCCACTACCACGCATAGCCGCCGGAACACTCGCGACCTCCAGGAAGAGAGACTTTCAAAACAGCGACTGTAAGTCCTTTTTGACCCAACATCTTCTGCTCTTCGGCCTTTGCCACTTTGTGTGTGTGTGTGTTGCATGTGCTTAGCACTGCGGAGGAAAACATCCTCCGCGCCCCGCTGCTGGCCAAGGGGCCCGTGAAGAGCTATGCGGTGGATTCTATCCAATGTTCTGCGTTTCCCTTGACGGACCCTGAGCACCCCGGGCGGATCCGCCTCTGTGCGATTACGTCGGGAGAGGGTCGCGCGACCTCGTACCCGCTGCCAGTCGCGTACTTGGGGTGCACAGTCCCTGGCTCGGAATTAGAGGACACACCCCCCATCTTCTGTAGCCTGGAAGCCGGGCGCAACCGGCTCAACGGTCGCACCTTGCTGGCCAAGGGGCTTGTGTGCGTGTCCTGCGGGGGTGAAGGGCTGGCTACCTGCGGCGACGGTGGTTCAGCGAAACAGCAAGGCTGTGGCGCAGCCTTTTGCTCACGCTGTGTGGTGGCCGAAGTAGATCCCTCGAGCACCGAAGCGCGCCGACCCCGCCGCACCTGTTGCCCCCCAAGCGCCCCGCCGCCGACTACCTGTTGCCCCCTTCGCCTTTTCGGCCGACCCTCGTGGTAGTTCTCAACGGCTTCTGCCCCGGACCGCCCAAGCGCAGCAAAAAGTACCAACGCCTCGCCCAAGAGGCGCAGGACGTCGAGCTCTTCATGCGCCCGTTCTTGCTGCCCTACGGACACAAAGACACCGTCTACCCCCCGGGGTTTGGTGTTGCTCCGGTCCTGCTGCGCTGGCACAACGAAGCCACCCTGTCTGCCCAACTAGCCAAGCTGATCGAGCCCGACTCCAACACCTTGGAGTTCGCGCAGACGTACGCCGCCGACCACCTCCAGGTGCTTTTCGTCATCCCTTGCCACAGCGACGAGCGTGGCAACTTCATCACGGCCACTGGCGACGTGGTCCCCGTGGGGTCTGCCTTACTTGCTCTTTCCGGCGCAGTCCAAACATTCGCTAAGTACAGCTCGCGCGCAAGGGTCAACGTCATCCTCGCCTCCTGTGGCGTCAGGTCCGCTGTGGCCGAGAAGCCCATCGTCCCTATTCGCCAACACGCCGTGCTCTGTGGCTTCGAGAAGCCGGTACCTCTCGCGTGGTTCACCTCCCTCACCAGCCCCCTCACCAGCACGATCCTGCGTTTCTGTCACGGCGCCTCCCTCTCGGAGGCCATCGGCAAGTGCTTCCCCGCCATCGAGCTTCGAGCGCGAAAGCCCTACGTAGTGGTACCTGACGGGGACAGCGACCAAACTCCTCTACTCCCCCCTGCTCCTGCGCAGCCCCTACTCGTCCAAAAGGACAGGCCCAGCGGAGAAGTCCCCCCCGCCATGCAGCAACAGCAGCAGCAGCGACAGTGGCAGCAGCAGCAGCGACAGTGGCAGCAGCAACAGCGGCAGTGGCAGCAGCCCCTGCTGAGCTCCCCTGCGCACACCTTCCCGTTTGTCGCCCAGCCTCCGCAGCTCACCCTCTTCCCGTGCTTAATGTGCCCGGCACCCGTGCCTGGCTACAGAGGACGCAAACGCCTTTTTCACTCAGAACAGGGCCTGCGCGCACATATGGCAGCAGTGCACCTGCTTCGCCTCAACTAGCTAGGACAGTAACCACAAAGCGTGGGCGCGACTATCAGCATCAGTAGTAATATTGTCATTCCTTGGCGGGGACTCCGCCCCAAGGTAAATAAAAAAGCCGGCAACAGAGGGGGGGGGGCGCCCCCCCCCCCTCTCTTTCTCCTCTGTGGCAGGCTGACCTCCCCCCTCGCAGAAAACTGCCAACTGATCAATAAATGGCACAGCTGTCGTGCACTCGCAAACGACGCAAACACCAACACAGTACAGACGATGCTGGATCGGCCGAAACTAAAGAAGGCATGGTTTCGCTGGCTATGGACCTGACCACGGAGAATGTGCCAAAGCCTTCTGTTGTAGACCCGGAAAGAAAGAAGGCGGTTTTGGCTAGCTTGTATCGAGACTCAGAAGACGACCCAGGGATGAAACTTGTCCAACAAATGCTGCGTGAGGCATGCGGATTGAGTTTGTCACATTCTGTGATCTGGTACGGCTTTAAGACCGACGACAATTTCGAGCTGTTAGTGGACTGGGTAGACGAACAACTGCTCGGTGCGTACAAACGGCTACAAGAGTCAGACAAAATTGAGGCGGAGCTCCGTTTTTGTGCCCCGGATGGCAAAACCGTCAAGTGCATCGGGCGGGGGGTTACCCCCAGAATCTGGTCAAGTTTGCTGCATGTAATGTTAATCGCCAAAAAGACCAGGAAATTCAAGTCTGGTCCTCTCTTGCTGGTTAAGATCATGTCTGCACTGATTTCTTACTACACCAAGGAATATTCCGGCTACGGTCCAGACGTTGAAATAGGCGTGCAGAAAGTGTAAGATCTTTTTTGGAACCAGGCATTTCCTGACGAAGCCAAGCTAGATCCAGCACGAGCAAGCATCGTGGACAAGCTGAGGAAAGAAAACCTGGGACACGATCTAGCAAGGTACAGATTCGAATCTAGGGTTCGACGTTTGAACAACAGCACAACAAGCGGGTATCAATTGGATGTGGTGACTGAAAATCTCCAAAGCAAACCGAACCCACAGCTCCTGTCCGATAGAGTCAGGGTGAGCCTGCAAGAACAGTATGGCAGGAACATGGAATGGGTTCAAAAGGTTGTGATATGCTTACAAGCGGCGAATGACGCTTTCCCCAAACGAAACTAAACGAATTGACGGGAAGCTAGCCAGTCATTAAAAATTAAAAATATATATATATATCCTTGGTATTAATATCACTCCTTGGTATTAGATTTTAAAGAAAAAACTGAAGATTGGGTTCGCAGTAATCGCCTACAAGGTTTCCGTGACCTGAGGCGCATCACACATCAGGTCTATCTGATCGATCCTCGGATCCTCGTGCAAGAAAAGCTGCCAGGCGACCACTTCGTCGGGCAGAGAGAGCGGCCGAGAAAAGCACTCCGTGCAAGAGGGCGAGTCAGCGCCGCCGGCCCATCTGTTGGAGCCAGCCAGATAAATGTAGCGTCGTTCACCCTGGTCCATCCGCGCAGCCTTTTCGTGATCCAAGACAAACATAAAACCCGTTTTGTTCGGGACGGTGTAGATGGCAAGCGCCTGGTGTTGATGTTCTGGGTCGAGCTTGTAATCATATGCTTCATCACGCTCGAGCTCTGCCTGTCCGTGCTGGGTATGGCTGCTTCGCAAACTACCAAGATCTTGCCTAGTAAATGGGAATTGTATTCGCTCACGATTTCGTCGGTGCTGCTGCCTCTGAAAACCCACTCGGGCCCAATCACACGTGTCAGCAGCTCAACCAGCGTACCAGACCGCGGCCCCGGCGGAGAGACAAAGATCAGCGCCTGGTCTGGCCTTGTGCTCTGGCACAAAAGGCTCCGCAGCCACTTCTGCACGTACAAATATGTTTGCAAAACCCCCCCGGCTAGCACGTCGTGCATGTATTCTCTGAACGGATGTGCAAGGTCAGACATGGCAGCCCCGTCGAGCCCGCGGGCCTCCATGAAAGCTTCTATTTGCGCCGGCGTGATCCTGAACCCTGTAAATCTGTTCAGATAGGTCGAGCAGTAGTCTCCGGATCGCGCATTATTCAGCTCTTCGTCACGCACAGTAAAAAAGCTTTCCATTGAGTTTGCATGGCGGTGGTCGGGGTTCTCTAACCAGACACGAAACATGTTGCTACGAAGGAGGGTTAGAGCAGCGGTGCGCTGTTGCGTCGGGGCTTTCTTGGCGGCTGCCCTAGCATCTTGAGCTGGCTTAGCGGCTGGCGACCAGCGAATGACCTGCGAAGGGATCTCAAGCGGAAAACATATCCCATGCCGTGCAAATTTGTTTCGATCTTCAATGACCCACTTTCTTTCTGTCCCGTCTGCAGACATTGCCAGAACAGCGTAAAGTCGTCGGCCCAGCGCCGTTAACTCGCACAGATAAGGGTTCAAAAAAAGAGTCAACCGCTTCATGAATCTGTCGCGAGCATTTTCGTACTCCCTCTGAAAAAGCAGCGCTGCGGACCAAGGCGCATCGTCTTCGTCTGGGGGCCTGATCAGAATCCCGCTGCTAGCAGCGTGGTGCCAGTAAGACACAAAAAAGTCAATCGCCTTTTTTATAGTTTGGGACTTTTCCCCAATGCAGCTCTCAAGTTTGATGCTGGGCAGGTTTTCTCCGACGTAGCGACGTGCCGGTCTCGTCGGGTCTTGCAGCGGAATCAGCAGTTCATTCAGCTTTTCTTCATAGCCCTGGAGGTCAAGGTAGTCTTCCCCTCTTTCCTTTAGTTCGGGCTCCTCCTGCTTGCACTGGCGCTTGCTGGGGGGGAAGGCAGTATGTCCCCCCGAGTCCCCCTCGTGGGGCATCTCTCGCTTGCCAGTTGTCGTAGTCGTTTCCATTGGAGCTGGCCTCGACGTGTCTAGCCTCTTTGCAAGTGTCTCCCCTGTAGAAGCTTCTATTATATGTGTGTGTATCCTTTGGACAAATAAAAAAACCAGCAGAGAAAGAAAAAACAGTATGAGGGCGGGGCGCCCCCCTCGCCCTTGACCTTCTCTCCACCCCTCCCCCCTCCTGATGTTCTGGACTCAAGCGAAAGAAAGGA
This sequence comes from Paulinella micropora, assembly GCA_019918135.1. Lineage (NCBI taxonomy): Eukaryota > Cercozoa > Imbricatea > Euglyphida > Paulinellidae > Paulinella > Paulinella micropora. The sequence continues at coordinate 7,820 of WBZZ01006625.1, read as the reverse complement.
AGGGCGGGGGGTTTTAAAAGACAGAGAGGGGGACAAAAACAAAAGAAGCAAGAAAGAAGGCGTTCTTTCCTCTCCACCTTTTCTTGCCCTTCCTTTCCTTTTTTAAAGCGATCATCTTGGGGGCATAGATTATAGGTGAACAAGAATTGAGATTTTAATGACAAAGAAGAGAAGCCTTTTTTTGGGCCAGATACACACGCATGAATGCACAACAAACTAGCATCCATAGTTTATTAGTGGCAGGTCACTCAGATCCAACGTTTCTAGCCCTTTTCTTCGAATGTACTCAGTAAATTGGAGCATCTCTCTCATAGCCGTCAGCCCGACGTAGCGAGCCTTGGCAGGCAAAAACCACGAGCCGAACTTCTGATTAAAGATTTCCGGCATAATGGCGTAATTGCGCGGGTGATCAAAGCCTCCGAAGCGGCGGGGCAGGATGTGGTCAATGTGAAAGCAAGCTTACGCTTGCCATTTCCATCAAAGTAATTAGTTAGTTGATGGTGATGGCGATTCTTCAGCACCCAATCTCGTGCCTGCGCCGGGCTCACTCTGTATGGTAGATTGGTCAGCGGTTGAATGAAACCAAGATACACAGGCTCGCAGTCAACTTCGTGCGCTGGGCAGAGTCCCCGCATGTCGGCCATCGCCCGCTCCAGGTGCAGCTTACCTTGCGTCAGACTGATCTCGTCCTCCAGCACCATAAGTTCATCAGGGTTCTGGGTTTCTTGCGGGGAGGAGCGACCGGCTCCGGCCGGGCCTCTTCTTGCAGTCCCCACTGTGGGCACAACACTGAAACTTCACTAGCGGGTGCCCAGGATGCCATTTGCGAAGACTCTAGCTGAGTCTGCACTCGTTTTGCAGATCCGACCCAGTTCCTTGTCACGATAGACGTAGAACCAACGCTGGCCACGCCCAGGCTCTGGGTTAGTTCTGCAAAAACACCCTTTCCTTTTGTCGTTATCGTTGCAACCTGAGATGTGCCGATGTAGTCTGATTCAGCCTGCACGCGGTGGCTTGGGTTTTGGATCCATTCACGCAATACGTTGCTCCGTGCGCCCTTGGGGCGTGAGACCCGCCAAGACATAGCATGCGGCGGCACTTCTATTTGGCAGCTACGGCCCCGAGCCTCGACGGAGTTGACTTCTTCTAGCAACCATCTTTTGTCTCCGCTTTCTAGTACATGAAGCACAGCGTACATACGCCTGTGCCCTGCCTTTACCTCACATAGGTAGGTGTTCAAAAAGAGTGTGAGGCGCTTCATCAGTGTGTGACGCGCCACTCTGTATCTTTTCTTGAACAGGCTCTCGCGGGACATCCCGGCCTCTGCCGCATTGAGTGGTTCGAATTCGAGGCAATTTTCAGACGCCTTGTTCCAGTAGCTACAAAAGCATCGATCGCGTCCTCCATGGCTTCTTTCTTCTGCTCGATGGCTTCTTCCATCTTGATAGAAGGCAGCTGTTGTTCACCCTCGCCTTTACCGCCTCGTAAGTGCGTGTCCCCAGCTGTTGCAGCCAATGCTCAAGTTCTTTCCTCATACTTCTCGTCAGACTCGCCGTTCTCTGTCTCTACTTCGCCCTCTGCCTTCTCGGCCGCGCTTTCTTGCTGCCCTTGTTTTCCTTCTTTTTCCTGTGCGTTGTTTTGCGCCAGCTCAAAACAGACCGCCCCTTCTAGAGCATGGACCATCTCTGCAAGAAACCAACAGCTGCTGGGTCTCGGTGAGGGCGGTGATCTTGCATTGCTTTGATCGTGAAAGACGCCATCGTAGGCAGGGCAAGGGTGACGTTTGTCCCGTCTTGGTTTCATAGTATTCGAATAGTAAAGGTTGCCTGGACCAAGTCCTGGCCTGCTCCTAACAACGAAGGAAACGTCGCTGGTATGGTTGCGCTCATTGCGTAGAAACGTTCTAACCTCACTGTTGCTGCACCAGCTTTGAAGGGCAGAGCTGCCCTTCGCAGCTCCAACCCCGCTCGGCAGCGCGGGCTGACTGCACGAGTGCTTGCTGGGGCTGTCAAGTACATCGCTCTCAACGGGCAGCACGCCTGGGTTGCCAGTCTGTGTAGTAGGTTCCACAGGCGCCGACTGAGACATGTCTAGCTCCCTCCGCTCTTTTCTGTGGTCACTTCTTTTTTTGGGACAGGAGTTTCTTCTTTGTATCGTTTGCAAAATGAAATGGTACGAGGCGGGGGACAAAGGAATGGTAGGGAGGGGGGGGGAGAAGCGCTTCCCCCACCTCCCACCCTCTCCCCGTCCCTCCCCCTGGCTCCCCTTTCCCTGTGACTCTTTCTCTCTCCACTCTCCCTTCCCCCTCTTTCTCCTGCTCGTTCCATTGCCAAAAAAATCATAGTGCCAAAAAGAAAGAGAAGGTGGGAGAAGAAGGTGTGTAGGGAAGTGCAATGTGGCAGGAGAAAAGGGGAGGGGAAGGTGTGTATGACAAAGCATCCGGCGGGGGGAAAAACGAACGGCCCGGCGCCTGTGTGAAAACTCGCTGTTGTACAAGCTAGACTCAAAGCCAACGCGGAAGGCCGGGGCGAAAAAACGGGGGGGGCCGGGGAGGACAAAAAAGAAATTTTCCCGCGGTTATTGGTTTGTTGTCGCCTTTTACTTGTACGTGGCTTTTTCAACTCTCGATAAGTGTCTTTGAGGGCAGCAAGCTGCTTCTGCACCGTTCCCAACGATTCGTGCACTTTGCGCCTTTCTTCCAGATGAGCTTCCCCAGGCGAGAAAACGATGTTTAGTGGGTTGCAGTTAGAGGAAGTTGCAACAGGCTCGGCCTGGAAACGAAACTTAGCCCGAAGCAGCTCCGCGCGAGTCGGCGTGAAGGCGGCGGGCTCGGCCGGGAAACGAAACTTGGCTCGAAGCAGCTCCGCGCGAGTTGGCATTAACTCTCTTTTTCTTGCGGTGTTTGTGCCAACTGCGCGAGGGAGATGATGAAGGGGAAAAGAATGATAAAGGGGGGGGGGTGCCCCGCCTAGACAAGAGAGAGGAAGTGGCGCGGGGCTGCAGGGGGGGGGCGCCCCCCCCCCTCTCCTCATCATCGGAACTCACACTCTTAGAAAGAAAAAGCAGAAAAAAGAGGCCTGCCCCCAATGACGACGGCGATTTGCCTGGACAGCAATTTCACAGGATATTTCCTGGACAGCCTGCAGAACGCCCGGCTGGTAGGGCGGGGAGCATACGGCCACGTGCTGTGCGCGCCCAGCGAAGACAAGCATGTGGTCAAGTTGACTTATGATTGGCAAAAGGAGCAGCAGTTCAGGTGCAGATTAGGCTCTGAGCTGGGCGTGGCGCCCCGACTTCTGCGCGTGTTTGTGCTGGAGGCGGCCTGCGTAGAAAGCTACAGATTGCGCAAGGCCCGAAGCTGCCAAGAGCCGCTGTCGGAAGCGCTCAAGCTGTTGGTGGCGTCGAAGCGGGAGATGGGCAAGAACGGCAAGTACTGTGCTTTTTTGATGGAAAGACTAGACGTGGACTTGTCGATGTGGTTGAAGGAGCCGGGCGCGGCGAGTCTGCCGAGCGCGGCGGAGATGTGTGCCCAGGTGCTAGAGCCGTTGCTAGCTCATCTGGCCGTGCTGGGCAGACAAGGTTGGTTCTTTCGGGATCTCAAGGCGGCGAACGTGCTAGTCAACCTAGTCCGCGGGGAGGGGCGCGCGGGCGTCTGTGATACTGCAAGACGCGTGGTGCTGACGGATCTGGACAAGGCGACGATGCACCGGCCGGCCTGGGGGGTAGCGCCCGGGGCGCTGCCGCCAGGCTACGAGGACGCCATGGCGGTGTACGTGGCCACGGTCTTCCCAGACCCGATGCTGCGGGCGCTGAAGTACCTTCCGGGCTGGCGCCAGGGGCGTCTGCAGGCCGGCTGGAGCGGCGCCCGCCGCCTCTTTCTGGAAGAGAACCCAGAGAACTTGCGCTACTGGAGCCTGTACGCCATGCTACAGCTGCCGGGGTTCTGGATGGATCTGCGGGACGAAGCTACTGTGCGTCTGGCACGCGGTTTGCCCCAGAGGCCCAGGTACTTGGCAGACCTGCTAGGCAGGCTGCAAGAAAACCCCTGGATAGCGACGCACACGGAGAGGCAGCTGTGGTTTCACTGTCGACCCACGGGGGGCAGCGGGGCGCCTCTTGTTTTGTGTGCACTACGGACGCGTACAAAGCCCTGTGCCCGGAGGACTTTGTGGGCTACCTGGCCAGCGCCTGTGCGTTCTGCTTGGTGCGGAGCGGGCGGCTGTAAACTATCGTTCCGAGCATTTGGAGACTTTGCTGCACGTGGTGGACTGGGCATTGGGGCCCGGCCAGGGCAGGGAGATTTTGTACAGCGTAGTTGAAAAGCGCTTGGAACGCGTCACGGGGTGGCTCTCTCGGCCAGCACCCGCAAAGTCTTAGTAAAAAACAAAGGAAAAAGAGAGAAGATTTAATGAGACTGCAGGTTTAGTTTAGGCAGATCGTCCAGCGCTAGCGTCGCTAGTGTTTTCTTGCGAATGTAATCAGTAAAGAGAAGTGTTTGCCGCGTGGCGGCGCGTCCGAGGTAGTGAGTCTTGGCAGGTAGAAACCAAGAGCCGAACTTTTGGTTGAAAATTGCTGGCATAATGGCGTAGATGCGTGGATGATCAAAACCTCCCAGCCGGCGTGGCACGATGTGGTCTATGTGGTAGGCCAGCTTGCGTTTACCATCCTGGTCAAAGTAGTTTTGGAGTAAGTGGTGTGCGCTGTGTTGGAGTACCAGATCGTGCGCCTGCTTTGTGCTTACCTTGTGCGGCAGATTGGCTAGCGCCTCGATGAAGCCCAGGTACACAGGGGCGCAGCCGACCTCGTTGGCGTTGTAGCACTTCCTCCGCATGTCTGCTAGCGCGTGCTCCAGGTGCTGTTTGCCTCGCATCAAGCAGAGCTCCTCCTCGCCTAGTGCCCACAATTCTCTGGCGCAGCCCGGCGCGGCGGGCCGGGGCGGTAGGGGCGGTAGAGGCGGTGCGATGGGGATTAGGGCCAGCTGCTCTGTCGCAAGCGGGCGCTTGTGTTCCCCCTTGGAGTCCGTGGTAGCGTCCTGGGGTACGGGCTGGGCCTGCACCTGAAATCTCACCGGCCCTTTTGCTTTGCAGCTCGGCGCCAAGCAGAGCACAGACACCACCCAGGGTTCTGCGCAGGCCGTAATCAGAGCGTTGTTTCTTTCGTGCGTAAACCCGTCGTAGGCCGCGCAGTTGTGGCGCCGAGAGCCCTCTCGGTTGCAGCTGTACTGGACATAAAAACAATTGGCATCTGAACCGGTGCGTTTGCGCACAAGCTCAAAGGTCACGGGGTCCCCTAGGCTGTGCCGCTGTTCGTGCAAAAAGCTAGCTACAAGCTCGCGCCTGAACCATGGTGATTCCTTGCTTTCGGGCACGTCCCTCTTTCTGCTCCTCATTTTCCCCTCCATTTGTTTTGTTTGTTTTCTCTTTTTCTTTACAAAAGAAAAAAACACACCTACGAAGGGGAGAGCGGGGCGCCCCCCCCTCCTATCTTTTTTATTCTTTTTGTTTTCCATTCCCCTTGCCTCCCCCCCCCCCCATGATGTTAGAAATCTAACCTCCGCCCGCTCATGGCAGGTCTTCCAGCAGACCGTGGCCGAGGGAAGCGTCCATGTCCCGGCGCTTGGTGCCGGGGGGTGGTGGTAGTGCCGAGGGGCTGCTACGTCGCGAGCCCGTGGTTGTCGGGCTGGGCTCGTGGCTAGACCGGCTAGGCTGGCTATGACCGAACGAGAGAGCTCTGTCAGTAGCTGAGCGTCAAAGTGCTCGAGCCGTCTAGGTGGGCTGGGTGGGGGCGAGCTGTCTTGTCCTCCTCTTCCCCCGCCGCAGACAACCAAGTCTGGCCAAGCCCGCTCAGCCACTGCAAGAGTCGTTCGTTGGCCCGCCTTACTATGGCACTGGGATCGATGGCTAACATGACGTGAGTGACGGTCCACGTGAGTGCCTCCGCCTCGTCGTCAGAAGAAAGCAGAGAGCAGAGCCTCGGCAATGAACATTCGCCCCATAGTCCCGCTAAGCAGCAGAGCGGGCCCAGCTGCGTGTTGAGGTCTGGGGCTTGGAAAGCACGCAGTACAGCCTGGCCAGACTCACGATGCGCGGCCAGAAGCGAGTACAGTGCAGCAGGGCCGTTTTGGACAAGTTGTTCGAGCAAGTGAAGAAGTGGCGGCGTCTCTGGCGGTGGCTGCTCTCTTTGGGCCAGGCGGCGGCACACACCCGCCACCAACCGCAGGGACTCCAGCTCGAGGCCCTGAGAGTTAACACTAGCGGCCTCTGCAGCGGTCTTGCTACCAGGGCCAAACCTGCAGCACGGCAGGCTCTGTGCCAGAGGTCCTGCACGATTTCCTCCAGCGGGCGCCTAGTCGGGGGCCGCGCGCCAGAGAGCAAGTTGCAGAGCTCGCCACAGGCCCTTGCGGCTAGCACAAGATCCGAGACAGCATTACTCCATCATTCTCCTCGTAGGGCTCGGTCCCCCGCAACGCGTCAGTCCGTGCAGGCATCTGACGGTAAAAAGCAGCTGCCAGCTCTCTGCGCTCGTGCTGCTCTTGCTCCAAGACAGAGTGCTCGACGCCCGGGTCGTCCTTAACCACAAACCGCGAGAAACCCTCGATGTGCAGGCCCTTGCACTGCTGCTTGTTTAGAAACAGGAAGGCCGGCGCGTGACCCCCCTCAAATGGCCCCTTGACTGTCTGCAGTTGGCCGCAGGCGCTCAGCTTTAGCACGTAGGGCTGCCCTTCGTCATGTCTACCCGTCGGCTGCCACGTCACCTCCGTGAGGGCGGCGCTGTCTCCGACTTGCACCCTGCCACGCAGCGTGGCTGGCAAGACTAGTTGCCGGAGCTCGCAGCAGCGGCTCAATTCGACGGAGCTTCTCCGACCCCAGCCTGGGTCCTTTAGCTCAAAGTCGACGCGGGCCAGCCGGGGACAATCTTGCACTACCAGCTTGTCAAAAGCTGTCGCTACCTGTAGGCTCTGGAGCTGGTTGCAGGTTCGAACAGCCAGACCTACCCCAAAAGACAGGCTGCTTCTCGTGCTCTCCTGCCCCCCTGTCTCTCCCTCCAGGGTTAGTCTCTTTAATGCCTTGCACTCCGACACTTCACACCCGCGCTCGGCTACTTGCAGACCACTTTGCACTGGCAGGAGCCGGGCCCGGATCTGGCACAAACGACTGCGCTGAGCCTGCAGGCTATAAACTCCGGAGCCTGCCTCCAAGCAGTGCGCTTCCACTTTCTGCAAGGACAGTGCCGGGGGGTTAGCAGGGTCGCCGACGTAAACAGACCGCCCGGACAGGCTTACGTCTGTAAAATCCACCCTGCCGCGAACCGGCTCGTTCCGTTTTCCAAGGTCAAAAGATGCACGAACCTGCTTCCAGTCCAGGTCTACCTGCCGGCCTCCAAACAGGGAAAGTGACGCTTCTGCCTTGCCGCTATCGTTCACAACCTCTACCCAGCGCAGGCGTAGCTTGCTGATGTTAGGGCTGAGACCCGCCAGCAGGCTCAGCGGGATAGAAAAGTGCCTGGGCCCGGCCGTCTCGATGGTAACATCCTGCAAGCTAGACAGAAGGAATGGAATGCGTCCGATGCCCTGCAACCACTCAGTCACTAGCGAAGACTGTGTGTCGCTCAGCTCGCCCTGGAAGCTGAGCTGAAGATCGGTCGGCAGCATATCCAGCTGATAGTCCTTAACTAACTGTTCCAGCCTCTGTAGGTAATCTTCGATGGCACCCTTGTCGGGGTGCAGCAGCAAATTCCTGTGCTCCTGCCAGTGAGACCAAAGAGCCTCTTTAATCTGTGCCTGTCTCTCCACCTCCTCCACAATGCCCGTAAACTCGGGA
>WBZZ01006624.1:40000-75568 GCA_019918135.1 Paulinella micropora | reverse complement strand
TTACACTAGTTACACGCTGGCTACAGCTGATCATAAATACCCCCACGCTGGCTACAACCTCCCCCCCCTACCACTGCTACCCCTACTCTTGCTACCACCCCCCCCCCCTACCCTTGCTACCCCGATACCAGATACAACCCCCTACCCTGGCTACATCGACTATGGATAACCTCCCCCCTACTATAGCTACCCTGACGATTGATACATCCCCCCCCTACACTAGCTACACATGTTACACACCTGTGTCGCGTAACGGTCGTGGTTCAAAACATGTCTTGATCAGAGAGAGATACTCTATAAGTGTTAGAGGCCGCGTTCGAGCCACCCAAAAAAAGAGGCAGTGGTGCCACCCATTGTCGCGTAACGGTAGTGGTTCGAAACCTGCCTTGACCAGAGAGTGGTACTCTATAAGTGTTAGGGGCAGCGTTCAAGCCACCTGAAAAAAAAGATACAGGGGTGCCACCCACATACTACCCTAATGACCAAACCAGTGTACACTTGTCTAGTCACTAGGGTTGTAGGTGGGTTGCCCCCCCCCCCCCCTCTTGCTCCTCCCGCATGTTTTTTGTGAGTGGTTCGAATTTGCACTTACCCATAGATAGCACTCTATAGATAACTGTCGTGCACGTTCGAACCACTGTTTTTTTCGCGGAAAATTTCCCTGGAAAATGAGTGGTTCGGATTTAGCCTTGACCATAGATAGCAGTATATAGATATCTGTCGTGCACGTTCGAACCACTGTTTTTTTTCGCGGAAAATTTCCCTGGAAAATGAGTGGTTCGAATCTGGCTTTACCTGGAAAGTACAGGCTATAGGTACCTGGTATGCTCGTTCGAGCCACACTCACAAAAAAGACTCAGAAGTGACACAGGAAGTGCAGGGGATTGCAGGGGAGGGGGAGGCCCACCACCTACCACCCCATTGATCAACCAAGTGTATCAGTGCTGCACTGGTTTAGTCACCTGTGTAGTAGGTGGGTGGATCTCCCCCCTGTTCCCCCACCCCGCCTGTTTTTTTTAGTGTGTTGATTCGGATTTGTCCTTGACAATAGATAGCAATCTATAGATACATGTAGGGCTCGTTCAAGCCACAGATTTTTCCACTGAAAATTTCTAGTGAAAACGAGTGGTTCGAATCAGTCCTTACCTAGAAAGTACATACTATAGATCACTGGCTGGCACGTTCGTGCCACCGATTTTGGCACGTATTTCCGTGGTTCGAATCAGATGCGACAGTGGCGGGTGGTGGCACCGGAGAGTGGTTCGTTTTTGACCTTGACTAGCAAGTATACACTAATAGATGAGTTGGGTGGAACATAAGTCAAAAACGAACAACTAGTGCACTTGGCTATCCGCGCGCTTTTGAATCAGTGGTTCGTTTTTGACCTTGACTAGCAATTGTACACTAATAGATGAGTTGGGTGGCGCAGAGTTCAAAAACGAACTACCACATTGTGTAGGTGTGTGTGTGTGAGGTGGGCGCACTTTGCTATCAGCAGGAGTCTGGCTCTGCGCGCGTGTACATACGCTGCCTTTGGGCCCAACCGACAAGGAAAAAAGAGTTATGATATGATTTTATTGAATCGCTACAACTCGCTGAGTTTTCTTGCTAGGCGCTGGAAGACAGTCTGCAGGCTCCTGTTGATACTGTCTTCCACTGCAGTCCAGTACAGGCGCTGGTAGCGCTTGTAGAAACGCCAGGCTCCTCTGGACTCGTCGGAGTCGACGTACATCAAGCACTCTTCATCATCTACCCCGGGGCAGTGGTGTCCCATCCATTCTTTTTGGAACTCCGCCTCGTGGATGACGGGGTTGTTGGCCAGGGCCTCGTGCTTCCTACCCCGGCCGCCGTACCAGTCCCGCCAGGAGTGGAACTGACACAGCTTTTGGATCAGATCGTAGATGTCCCCGCGCTCGTCGCGAGATAGGCCCGCCAGTGCTCCCTTGGGTAGCGGACTGTAATAAGCAGGAGTCTGCATGTATCTACAAACTAGTTGTGCACAGACTGCAGCCATGTACTTGCCCAGCCACTTGGCCACCGGGGCGTGCAGGGTCTGCAGCTCCAGCGGCAGGTCGGGCACGCCCCAGCTGGCGTGCCGGTACGTGTCTGTAGGCACGAGGAGCAAGGCGAGATATAACAGGGAGAGCAGTGGCGCTTCATCTGGCTGTAGTGCGGTAGCTGCAAGCGGGGACCAGTGATAGGGTGAGGCGGTCAGCCGCAGGCGCCGGTCGGTGGTATTCAGGCCATGTGCAGCCGCCTCGACCAGCAGTGCGTACCAGTCGACGTCCTTGCACTGGTGTCGGTCGGCGTCCAGCCTGGCCACTGCTGCCGAGTCACAGTGGGCGTGGACGTAGGCAACCGGCGGTGCGAGCGCTGCCAGGCGGCCGCAGGGCAGGATTGTGCGGCGGCGCTTGGTGGGGCGGGCGGTGGCGGCGGTGGCACCCATGGCGGCAGAATTTAGATACATTTTTTTGGTGAGTGCTTCCTGTGTCGGGGCCGACTCGGATTGTGGGCTAGTCAGGGGCAGACTCAGATTGTGTGCTTAGGTCGATGTCGCGGCACGCGCCAGTTTGGCATGTTCAGGCACGTATTGCCTTTATGTCCCACCAGTCATATGGCAGAAATTCAGTGATACTGACAAAAAATGCAGTGATATGGGGAAAAAATGCAGTCGCCAGACTGTGCCGGCGCGTGCCTCTACCTCAACCTCATCAGACCATTCATCAGTCGTGTCGAGCTCAGACCTGGGTTCTCAGCAAACCCAGGAAGTCCCTTGAGCTGGAACGAAGCTATTGCCTTTTTGCACCCGCCACTGGCTGTGATTTCCAGGAAATTTACAGCGCCACAAAACACACTAAATTTTCGTGAAAATTTTCGTGTGTCCACAAAACACACTAAATTTGCTCGTCTATCTTCAATTCGATTCTTTTCCTGTCTTAGGTGCCACCGCGCAATTGCTCCACCCTACCTGCAAAGGAAAATGATGATCGATCTGCGGAATAAACGGACGACCGCTGGTACGGATGCCCAGCCCCTCAAGCAGCGCCGCCTCCTGGAGCTGCACTCGCTTACCAGCACTGCCCCCCGCGAGCCGATGTCCGAACACGCGAAGCATGCTACGGCGCGTTTCTACTACGACAATAGGTCTCGACGGTGCGCCCCGTCGAATGACATGTTGTCAGACCTGTTGAACGAAATAGTTGACATAACCGACCGATCTGTCTGTTTTTATTAGGCTAAGTACTCCGAAGCCACGGTGGGTTATTGGACATACGACGAGGAAGGTGGCGTGACAGGCTGCTGGGAATACAAAGACAGTCCTCGTGTCCCGTTGTGTTCCGTACTGGATCAGCTGGTGATGACCGCTCCCTCCGAGGGATCGCTGATGTGCAGCGTGGCCAGTCTGGTCGCCGCGGAACACAAAGGGCTGTCCCTACTGGAAGAGGAGTTTAACATGCCTGTCGTGCTAGTGGAAGTGGTCAGGCAATACGTCAACCCTGTCTGTTATGACCTGTTGAACCCGCGGACGGCAGATGCATGGAGGCATCTTGACTCAGACGACCAAGCTTATCTACATGATTATATGTCCTTGCACCTCCTTCGCATACCAGGTGTTGGCACTGCTGTACCATGGAGTGATGAACAGGTTATCTTGAATGCACTACTACCCCAGCGTGAAACCGAGCGCGATATGCAAGTGTACAGGAGAACGCTTGCTTCCATACTAGAAAGTAAGGATGAGTACTGGGATGGAATAGTGGCTGAAGTAAACAGGAGTCTCCTTGTGTTCTTCCAAAGAGTCAGGGCCCTGCTTGCCTAACTGTAAGAAAGAAAGTAATTAAACTGTCTCTTCCATTAGTCGACAGTCTGCTCTGTGTGTGACATTCTTTTTTTCTTTTTTTTGTGGGCCGGATCTGCCACTCGTCCCTGATATACGGGTGGATCCGGCCCACAAAAAAAATATCAGCCTGAGTTTTTTTTGGATCGACTTGGATAAGGGGCTGTAAAATCTTACTAGTCAAACCGGTCCGTGATAATTTCCTCTTTGTTTTTTTTTCTTGATTGCTTTTATCAATGAAAGCGTGGTCGACAATGCTAGCTGTTTGTCCTACCTGTGGCGCCTGTTTTTTTTGAAGGCCAGCTTTACTGGTCAGGGACCGGGAAAAGAGGGGACCCCAGGACCTGGCCTCGCTCGTCTGCAGACCCTATGGCGACGGCGCTTGCATCAACCCCGCGCGAGACGTCCCCGGCGGAGACACTTGGGCGGAGCGGATGCGCTTCGTTGACAATTTCCTAGACGAGATTCTGTAAAACAATTAAAAAAACTTATTCTCTTGTTCTCTTAAAGCAGCAAAGTGGGGCAAAATGGAAGTGGCTAGGTCCTACAAACGCCGCCGGCTCGACGGTGCGACCGACGACTTTGTGCTGCCGGTTGACGGACAGAGCGGCGACGTCCTTGTATCGGACGGTGACGGGGGCGTGAGATTGGCAACAGGCGGCGTGGCCGCGAACGACGCGGTAGCCCTCAACACCGCTCACAGACTGACTACGTCCGGGAACCCGCACTTGGTTGATCTAGCCGATCTGATCACCTTGACGCTGGACACCTAAGCCAAAACTAACCAGCCGGCCGGGATGACTTCTAACAGCTCCGCGGGCTTTGTGGCCTCGGCCTCTAGCAATTCCACCAAGCATTCCTAGCCTTTGACAGCGACTTCTCGACCTTGTGGGGCACAACCGCTCCCGACAGCTACAGCGGCAGCAACTACACTGGCATGATCGAGACGATGGTCGATAATCTCACGGTGGTAGGCGCGTGGCTCCAGCTCGATCTGGGCCAGCACGCTAGACTGACTGCTTACCACGTCACGTCCGCGGGCGCCATCACTGCGCCCAGAGACTGGGTAGTCGCTTATAGCGCGGACGGCAGCCGGTGGTTCACTTGGGACAGCCAGACGGCCCAGACCTTTGTCGGCGACAGCCTGCGCACGTTCACGCCTGCGGCCGCGACCGATTACGCCAGGTACTTGCGCGTAATCTGCACTAAACACGATGGGGCGGGTGTCTGGTACATGCGGAGCCTGGCCTTTGACTACCAGCTGTACAATGCTGGCTGCATCGAGAACACCAGTTATCCGACCAAGGCCTCGCAGCTGGCGCCCAAGGCGTACGTCGACCACCAGGTGGCAGGAGCAGTGAAGTTCCCGTCGGTGATGCCTACCCAAAACGACTGTGTCGTGACCATGGACCCAGACGGCTCGATCTTTGCGGTCAAGGACAGGACGCTCAAGCAGCAGTCTTTGGCTCCTAGCGGTAATGGCGCGATCGTGCTCATGGACACAGACTTTACAGTCACGACGATCCCGGACACTCTCGCGAGGCTGCCTAACCCCTTGCCCGCCTCGACCGCGCAGCTGGTGACGGTCGATCCAGACGGCGTGCTAGGCCTAAGCAGCCAAGTAAGCTCGTCGACGCTCACGCTGGCAGGGGCTGGCTGCAACAGTACGGTTTCCGCGCCTGCCACTGGCTCCGTCGCGCTCAAGCTGCCTGTGGCCCTGCCCAGCGCAGGCACCAAGCAGTTCGTCACGCTCGACAGCGCGGGCCAGTTCGCTACCGGTGCCATTGGCTTCAAAGGAGGAGACAGTGTAGCAATCGGGACTTCCGCGGGCGACTGACAGCAACCATTCGCCGTCGCAATATGCACCCAAGCAGGCGCTAGTGGACAGTGCCAGTTTGGAGTTGCTGCTGGCTACCGGGCGGGATACTCTGGTCAGTCAGATCTCGCCGTCGCGATCGGTGCCTACTCCACGGAGAGCACACAAGGCAATTCATCAGTCTCTGTCGGTGCCTATGCTAGTACGCTCTGCGTACGGTCGGTTGGGATCGGCAGTACGGCTATCACGGATGCTGCCGCCCAGGAATCGGTCGCAATAGGCTACAGAGCAAAAGCAGCGACATCCCGCTCGATTGTACTGAACGCCACGGGCGCTGAATTAGTGTCCGCTAGCACCGATGCTGCTTATATCAAGCCGTTGAGGTCGGGCGTCGATTCTACTACCAGTGAGAAGGAGACACAGTGGAACAGCACGACCTGTGAACTCACCGCCTCTAAATTTACACTCCCGCTTTCGCTGCCAGGCAGCACGTCGCTGGTGACGCTCGACTCGGTAGGCCAGCTCTGCACAAGTGGTGCTGGCACGCTGTCGCTCACCGGGGCAGGCGGCACCAGCATGCTTTCCGCTCCTGGCACAGGCTCCAGCGCCATCAAGACTTTCAGTGGTCTGCCGTCCGTGGTATCGCTAGTCACTGTAGATGGCAGCGGCAGCCTGGCACATGCGCAGCCGGTTGGACACAGTCTTTCTTTTACAGACTCTCCGAGCGGCAGCAGAATGCCTAACGGCATGACATCCTCGAGCTGGACGTCGGGCAGTCAAACGTTTGTCGTGAGCGCTAGTGGCTCGTTCAGCACGTCCGTCCCTTATAAAGCGTTTGACAGTAACGGCACTGGTACTTTCTGGTGTACACCATTGAGCGTCTACAACACCTCAACTGGTGCCTACACCAGCAACAAGTTCAAGACAGTGGGAGGCTCGAACGTGAATGGGGAGTGGATCCAGCTCGATTTCGGGGCGGAAGTGCGGCTGACCACGTACTACATCACCACCTCTGTAACTAGATCGCCTGGTAAGTAGGTGATGGCAGTCAGTGACGACGGGAATACTTGGACCACCTGGCAAGCACAGACAACAAGATACACCTTCACCGACGCTACAGAAGCTGCTTTTACGCCTCCTGCGCCCGTGATCTGTCGGTATGCGGTGCTGATAGTAACTGAAAATACTGGCGTTAATAACTACTTCCAGATCAGCGCGCTGAGTTTCGATTACAGCGGGCTTGCTCTCAGAGTTAAGAACCTAGCACTCCCTGCAAACGGGACAGACGGCGCCAACAAGAGCTACGTGGACTCGCATACACACACGTCGCCACTGACGATCGGCACATCTACGATCGCGAGCACGGGGACGGTCGCGCTGAGTCTGCCCAGTGCGCTGCCCGCCAGCACTTCGCTGACGTCGCTGACCTCTGCGGGGCAGCTGAGTGCTTCTGCGCTAAAGGTGCCAGCCTCTCTGCCAGGCAGCACTTTGCTAGTGACACTCGACTCCAGCGGCCAGCTCGCGACAGGGGCTGCTAGCTCGTTGTCGCTCAGTGGGGCGGGCGGCACCAGTACGCTTTCCGCTGCAGCCTCTGGCTCTTCCGCTCTCAAGCTGCCTACCGCCCTGCCGGGAAGCACGTCGATAAAGACACTCGATTCCGGTGGTCAGCTAGCAACAGGGGCTGCTAGCTCGCTATCACTCAGCGGAGCGGGCGGCACCAGCACGCTTTCCGCTCCGGCCTCTGGCTCTTCCGCGCTCAAGCTGCCTATCGCCCTGCCGGGAAGTGCGTCGCTACTGACACTCGATTCAGGGGGGCAGCTCGCCACAGGGGCTGCTAGCTCGTTGTCACTCAGTGGGGCGGGAGGCACCAGCACGCTTTCCGCTCCAGCTTCTGGCTCCTCTGCACTCAAGCTACCGACTGCCCTGCCTGGTAGCACTGTGTTAGTGACTCTTGATTCCAGTGGCCAGCTTGCCACCGGGGCGGCCAGCTCGTTGTTGCCAGCCTCCACGCCGGCCCAGACTGCCGTTCTGAGCCTGACTTCTGCGGTGCAGATGGTGACCCAGAGCACTTCCACCACGGTTGTGACTTCTGGCTCGGTGGCGCTGCCGACCTGGACTTCCATGTCGGCCTATACGCTTACCACAGACCCTAACTGGGTGCTCAGCCACTCTTCCGCACAAGTAAGCCAAGAGAGCTGGAGAGTTTTCGACGGTGTCGCTGCCAATGGCTGGACTAGCCTCGGCCGCTACAACTCGGACGGGAGTATCAACACGACCAACAACGCCGTTACCAACGTAGGCGGCAGCAACGTGTACGGCGAATATTTTACGCTCCAGCACCAGCAGCGCCGGTACAGAATCACGAGCTTCGCGTTGACCAACGGAGTTACTCTCAGTACCTCAACCAAAAGCTTCACATTGGCGGGGTCGGACAATGGCAGTACCTGGACACTGGTCTGGTCCGGTAACTTCTCTTTTACCACGACGTCACAGACCCTGAACTCGAGCGCGCCCGCTTCGACCGCGTTCTATTACTACCACCGGTTTATTGTCACTTCGGTACATTCGAGTGCCGCGTCCGTCTTGGGGACCTTTGCGCCCGTCGTTGAGTCCGATGGCGTGTCGGCCACTGCCACTGGCCTCACGGGCGTGGATTCGATCGTGTGCGGCAAAAACACGCTGAAGTTGCCGACCGCGCTGCCCTCCGCCGGCACGGATCGCGTGCTCCAAATCAACGACCTCGGCGAGTTCGAGCTGGGCACCTGGGACCGTGGCAACTGGCTGACGAGTGACACGGCCGTCACTGTTAATAGCGGAACTGCCAGGAAGATCCCGGTCGATGGCGTAGTGAGGCTGGCGCCCGTGTACGGCAACATCACCGTAAGCCATGCCAACGGCTTCACGACCTGGCAGAACACGGCCGGTATGCCCAGAAAATGGCTGATCACTGCCTCGTTCAAGTTTATTACTTCGGCAGCGGCTACCAACAACCCGCCGACCAGTGGCGCCTATTACGATGTCTGGGTCGAAAGGAATGCAGTGAGACCCGCCTCAAGCACCGGCGTACAGCAGACAGAAGCCAATTTTCAGACGACAACTACCGCCCATGTGCTTTATGGCAACGGGCGGTTCGCTTCGCCCAGCCTGTCGTGCATCATGGAAGTGGCGGCAAATGAGTATATCTGGTTCGAAGCTTATGGCGACACACAAGGCGCTGTCACGTGGAGCCTTGTCATTGGCGGTTCGACTGTTTATTCAAGAGGCAGAGTGACCATTACCGAGATTCCGGGCTGATTTTTTTTTCTTTCGAGTCTGTATTTTTTAATTAAAAAAAGAAATGGACGCGTTACGACAAGCGCTAGCCGAGAACGAGAACGAGCTGGCCACGTGCCTAGCCCGCCGCCGGATCCTGGCCGTAGAGCGAGAGAAGTTACAGCTGCAGATCGCGCTCTGTGAAAAGGTCTGTGGTTGCAGGGAGACACGCCTGCAGATCAAGCAGTTGATCCAACAAGAAGAGGAGGCGGAGGCGGCCGCAGAGTCTGCCGCCCACGCGGCCGTCGAGGCCGAAATGGCACTAGAAGAGACAGTCGTGGAGATGCATGACACCATCAATGGCTAGAAGTCCTGGTCTAGGCCCCATTCCGGCTCCTTGGCCGGCGCCCGCGCGTACTCGCTTACTCTTTTCTCAAAAAAGTTAGTCTTGCCTACCACGCCTAGCTGCTCCATGAAGGGCAGAGGGCATTTGGCCACCCCGTACAGCTTTTCGCTCAGGCCCAAGTTCTGCAGCAGGCCGTCCGCCACGAACTCAACGTACCGTTCCATCAGCGTCGCGTTTAGGCCTAGCAAGGCCACCGGCAGCGACTCGCTGATGAACCTCCGCTCGACCTCGACACAGCCGGCCACGATCTGGAAAATGCGCGACATCTGCAGCTTGTTCGACACGTGGTGCTTGTACAAGTGGCACGCGAACAGGCCGTGCTGCGTCTCGTCCCGCGCAATAAACTCGTTCGAAGTGCACAAGCCCTGCAGCAGGCCCGGGTGCTTTTGTTTCAGCCAAAAGATGGAGGCGAAAGAAGAGGCGAACTGGACAAGTTCCACACAAGCGAACGCCACCAGCCGCTCGGCAAACGAAGACCGGGCCGGGCTGAGCCACTGCAGCGCCCACTTGGCTTTTTGTGCGACGGTCGGGACCTGCGTGATCGCATTGAACAACTTGTCCTTCTCTTGCTGGTCGCTGATGATCGCATCGATCAACAGGCTGTAGGTCCGCGAGTGTTCGGCCTCATTAAAGATCTGGTAAGAATAAAAAAGTCTCGCTTCACTGAACTGCACTTCGGCCAAAAAATTAGCGGCCAGGTTTTCTTAGATGATGCCGTCGCTCGAGGCGAAAAAGCCCAGCACCATCTTAATAAAATGCTGCTCGTCCGCGCTCAATTTCTTGAAATCGGCCTGTTCCCGGTTCAGATCAAGCTCGTCTGCCGTCCAGAACGAGCGCAGGGAAGCTTCATAGAATGAATACAGGTCCGGACGCCTGATGGGAAAGAGACAAAACCGCGATTCTTCCGGCACGAGCAGTTTTTCTTCAGTGTCCATAATTCGTTCAGCTGCCGGTTGTCCAGCTTCAGCAAGGCCATTCCTCTTTTAATAGTAAAGGAAAAGTGGATATATTTTTTTCTTATGGCGCAAACAAAACAAAGAACGAATCATGTTGCAAAGACGTAAGACCGAACAACGGCTGATGCCCTCGTCGCAAGAGTCCATCACTGTAACCTCGCACGAGCTCGCACTCGAGCTCAAGCGGACATACAGCGATTTCAGCTGGCAGTCAGTGCCGCAGCTCATTGTTCACGGGGTCAAGTACCTTGCTCTCTATACTAACCATACGGGCGAGGAGAAGAAGCAGATCCTCGTTTCCGTGCTCGTGGACTTGTGTCCCGACGACGTGGACAAGCTGATCCCGCCAGTGGTCGATGTCATCTGGGAGCTCGTGAAGGCCGCCCTCGCTACCAACTGCTGCGAGCTGTGTCCCAAGGTCTGCACGGTCATGTAGGCATCGGGATCAAGTGCCTGCCCAGCGTCACGGGAGTGCCCTGGTGAAGCCTGACCGGTTCGCCGCTCGTCACCATCTGTGCGCGCGCTTTGGCCAGCTTCTCGCGGTCCAGGCAGTGCGCCCACAAAACCGGGCCCGGTATAACCTGCTCGTTCGAGCGCACTTTCTCCAGGGCCATGGTAATCTTGACTAGCAGCACGTCCGCTGCTAATATAAAGTGTCTCTTCTTGGCCATCTCGACCGAGAGCTCGTTCTTGACCATTTCAAAAAGGATCTCACAGGAGAAGTGGCGCTCTGCTTTTTGCCCAAAGGTGAAAAACGAGTTGGTCCCCGATATGATAGCTACCAAGATTAAACACGTGACGCTGACCCAGTCGTAGCCCGTCCGGCCTGCTCCGCACGCCTTGAAGCCGAAATTTCCCACGATAATCGAACAGATCGCCGGCACGATAGTGGCCAACAAACCAAACAACAGAAAGCGGATGTAATAGTAGTAGCCCGCCGAGTTGTTCAGCCTCGCGTGCAGGGCACACTCGTCCACCACGCTGGCAAAATATTGCTCGTGCCTCGAAGACCACTTCTCTTCCTCTCGCTTGACGTCGCTGTCGTCCGAGTCATGGTTGTCGTTCGAATTCGACCGCATCGCCAGGATTTTATCCTCGTCCATCTTTACTTTTGTGGGTGGGACACTGCAAGATTTAAAAAAATGTGCGACTGGTAGCAGCGCGCGCACACCGACAGCCCCCCCTTGCCGACTTGCACACTGGCTGTAAAAATTTTACTGTGCAAGTCTGCATGCGATCGCATGGCCGGGATTTAATCCTCGTCATGGTAAACTGCAAGCTTTAAAGGAATGTGCGACTGCTGGGCCGGCGGCCACTCTACCAGCAACCGGCTTTCGACAGCAGCATCTCCCAGTCCGCCCCATTCAAGTCCACCTTGTCCCTGGTGTCAGGGTTACACACCTGCAGATGCAAGTACTTCGTCAGCGTCGGAAACACCACGTACTGGTCGTGCCGGTCCTGTGCCGACGACTGGTAGCCCCGGGCCAGGAAAGGAATGATCAGGCTGCCCGATTGCACTTTCCTGCCGCGCGAGACCGCGCCCGTCAGAGACACCTCCTCGTAGTTGCCGCCCGTCGAGTAGGCCAGGCTTGAGCATTCCTTGATCTTGATTCCTAGCGAAGTCGGCAGGCCTAGCGCCACGACTTATGGCAAGACGGTGGCCTGGCCCGACGTCAGCGCAAAGAGCTCGTTCTGGGCCGAAGTTGGGAAGCCTAGCACGGCGTGCGCGCTGTCGTCGCCGCTCTTGCTGTACACCTTGAACTCTGCCGCCGCAGACAGCGTGAACTGCAGCTTGAGCTTAGTGTCGAGATAAACCACTCCGATCGTCTGTCCTACTTGTACAAAGCCCTCGTTGATTAAAAGCGATTGCAGCGTGTCGGCCAAAGTCTCGCCCGTATAATTTTGCGACGGGATCGTGATGGTCACATCGCCCGTGGCCGTGGAGTTTAAGTAGAGCTTGTTGTTCTTGGAGTTGATGTTGTACGTCGCGTTCGGGATAGTGGCCCAAATTAACTTGTATTTCCCTTGGATCGCTTCCGACAGCGACAGCCGGAACTCGGCCGAATCGCCCGAGCCTTGCACCCGGTCGCGGTCCTTGCTGCGGACCAGGATGTTCATCTCCGAAATGTTGCGCAGGCCGCTCATTTCGGGAATTTAAAAAAATTAAATGTTGTCTCACTAGTGTAGTGCAAGAGGAAAAAAAACGATGCTGACGCTCAGCGGCAACAAGCGCCTGCGCCTGGAGGATGTGGTCGAAACGAAACCGCTGCCTAGCATGATCACTGCTTTTGGCGAACACAAGGTCGCGGAGTCTACCCCGCTAGTGCAGGAGACTTTCCCTTACACCGGCACCCTGAACTCGCGCAAGTTCGCGACCTCTGGCTCCGTGACCACCGCCGCCGGCCTGTTGTCGCTCAGCGGCGCCGCACAGGCCGAGACGCTCAGGCGCTGCAAGTACCGCGCGGGACAAGGGCTCGTCTGCCGCTTCACGGCGCTGTTCCCTGCCACGCCCAACGTGGCTAATTCGGCCATGGCTGGCTTAGGAGACGACAACAACGGCTTCTTCTATGTCCAGGACCAGACTCGAACTAACAGGCTGCGGATCTTGCACCGCAACGCGACTGTCGACACTTACGTCGACCAGAAAGACTGGAACCTGAACAACTGCCTGGGCGGCCACGACGTCATGGACCGCAAGGACTGAGCCAAGGGCAACATCTTTCAGATCCAGATGCAGTACCTAGGGTTTGGGGCCGTCACGTTCTCGGTCGAGAGGCAGTCGGACGGGGTGCTAGTCCCAGTGCACCGGATCCAGTACGCGGGCGCCAACACGACGCCTTCGCTCAGCAACGCCAGCTTGCCGTTCAGGCTCAAGACGACTGGTACGGGCGGCCTGGTGCGCACTGCCAGTGTCGGCGTCCTGGTCGAAGGCCCCGTGAGGCAGCTGGGCCTCAGCTTTGCGCGCACGAACGTGCAGACCATCGGTACGACCGAAAGTAACGTGCTGGTGATCCGCAACAAGAGCTTGATCGGCGCCCTCCCCAACAACGACCTGCTGTTCCCGACCCTGCTGACCGCCACGGCCGTCTCTGGCACCAAGCCCGTGATCCTGCGAGTGCTCACGCAAGCCACGTTCGGCAGCGCGCCGACCTACGCGAACCACGACACGGCCTCCAACACTGAGTACTCCGCGAGCTTGGTCACGGTGTCTAGTGGCAATGCCGTGGCCGCGTGCGTCGTGTCGGCCACGGGCTCGGCGCTTTCTGGCGGTACAGGACATTTTTTTGAAGAGCCACTGCTTCCTCCCCCGCCGCCGCCCTCACCAACCTTTGCAGGCCGCAAGGCTCGGCCTGCTTGCTTCTCAATCGACATTTCATTTTTTTTTCTTACGCTCAGCTGGGCTCCACTACACCTACCCTTTCCCCCCCCCTCTCCCCCAACCGTTGATTTCCTTCCCACACGCCTTCTGTCTTGTCAAACCGTCAAACGTGCGCGCTCTTCTTTCTCTCAAAATATATATCTCTTGCTTTCTCTCTCTGCAAAGTTTAAATTTGGGGGAGGGTGGAGGTTCTCTGCTAGGGGCGGAACAGACTGTAGCGCAGGGGCGAGCAGGAGAGAAATGCAAAGGGGGTTTGGGTTTAAGAAAAGAGTGAAGAGGGGAAGGGGGGGGGGAAGAGGGGGAAAAGAAAAGAAAAGGGAAGAAGAGGGAAGAAAAGGGAAGAAGAGGGGAGAAAGGAAAGGTGTGAAAGTACGGGGCGAAGGGAAAGGGAGGAGGGGGGGGGGGGGGGCACGGCAAGAGCAAGGAGGGAAAAGAGAAAAAGGAGCGGGGGGGCTTTTGTTTTTGCTCTTTCACCTTCCCCCGTTAAAAAAAAAAAAAAAAAAAAATCATTTTTTCCCCTCTCTCCCAGCCCCCGCAGAATTGGGTGCCTTATAATTCCCAAAAGACCCAAGAGAAGAGAAAATAGGCAAGGGCTCTTTTGTACTCTTTGCTTTAAAAAAACGGGGACATGTCTGAACCCAACAATGGGCCCCAGCCCCAGCCCCAGCCGCCTTCGAAGAAAAACACAAGCAAACGAGGCTTACAAACAGCTGCAAACGCTGGGCCTACCAAGCCCAGCAAGCAACCGTGCCTGCAGCAGCCCCCATCCTCGTTGTTTGTGTGCAATGACAAAGGTCACGGGTTCTGCGAGGGGCACTTTTGCTCCCGTTGTTTTCCTTCTGACGGTCCTAACCCGCAGGGCTACCCCTACCGCCTTTTGGAGGGCACGCGCAAAGCAGACGACTGCGCCGACGAACACATAGACGAAAGCAAGCATTTTGTGTCGGCCTGGTTTGACAACCACAAGAGCAGTCAGCAAGGCCAAAAAAACCGCAATGGCCCCTGGCTCCTGGATCTTGCGGAAAACTTTGAGCGGCATCTAGAACGCAGGCTGCTCCCGAAGGGCACCGGCAGTGGGCCACTGTGATCCTGGAGAGCCGCCCCATTGGGCTTAAGCTAGACATTGACGAGCAGCCTGGGAACGAGCCAGAGCTTGCTGCTGCAGATGATAGCAAGTCCAAGCGTGAGCGGGCAGAGAGCTGGTTCAAGGTCCTGGTAACAGCGGTCAACGCCTTGCTGCGTGAGCGGGGGGAGCGCCAGCAACAGCATTACCCCCCGCTGGCCGAGTGCGACTTTCTGGTCGTGGCCGACCTGCACAAGCCCGGCGGATTGCTCTCCCTGCATGTGCACAGCGATTACTTGCGCTTCAACGCGCTGGCCGAACTCAAGGGCTTTGTAGAGGAGCTGCGGAAGAGCTTGGAGGTCAAGTTGCCCAAGCTTGCGGCCGCCGTCGACCTCGCAGTGTACAAGCGGCGGGGGCTGCTGAAGCTTCCCTTCCAGAACAAGCCCGGGCGACAGCCCATGCTGCCCTTGGCGGGGCTCGGCGCGCAGCTGAGCACACGCGACGCGCTGCTCTGGGGGCTGGCGCACAAGCCCCACGAATACTGGCCCGCGCAGGTTCGGGTGCTGCTTCCGGCTGTCCAGCCCGCTAGCGCGAGACGGGGGTCTTGCAGCAAAAAAAAGATTCTGACTGCTAACACAGACGGAAATGGAGGGGGCGGTAAGTGGTTTTGTAGAGAGCTTGTCGGCAATTTCCTACGCGAGCGGCGACACCACAATCCTAACCTAGTCTTCAATCTCACTAACAGAAACAACCAACAAAAAAGCCTGTATATCGAATACGTAAAAAACAGTACTGGCTCAAGGCAGCACCCGTGCCCTGCCTACGACGGCTGTACCCATGATAGTAACAACGCGTACATCAGGGCCTGCGATGAATTCATGCACGTATCCGTCCTCTGCCTTGCAGAGGCATGCAGGAGACGGGGCCCGGCTATTTTTGAGCTAGGAGATTGCAAGGAGGGTCAGGGCGGCAGCCAGCGCTTGGATTCGGGGGGCACAGAAGGTAGCAAGGAGGGAGAGTCGCAGGGGATGGACGATGTGCAGGAGCGGGAGGAGGGTGAGAAGGATGGTGACGAAGAAGAAGACGACGAGGAGGAAGACGACGAGGCTTTGGAAAGAAACGACAGGAAGTATCACGGCTGGAGGGCCTCTTATCCCAGCTTACTCCTCTTGCACGGCCTGCCAAGCTGGATTATGTTGGACAAGATCTGCCGTAGGGGAGATTTGAATAGGCCTGCCAAAAGAGGAAACGCACAGTGAGTAAGGCGGTAAAGCTTTTCATGAAATATTGGCAAGGGGAAGCCGCCGCCAAGCGCAGGTTCAAGCCACTACAGAAAAAGGCCGATGAATCGGGGGAGGATTCAAAGGAGAACTCGAAGGAGGATTCGGAAGAGGAGAACTCCTGGGAAGACACGTTCGAGGAACGGTACGACGATGCACGGGAAGAGCTTACGCAAAGGCTAACGCTGTTTATGAATGATTACTTGTGCCAAATCTCAGGAACAAGCAAAGAGGCAGTCGCAGTGTTCTGGGGGCTGGGGGCAGAGAGGGAGTGGATACTAAAACCAATTAACGATTTTAAGCACCAAGGAGATGATTTGAAAATAGAGCTGCCCCCGCTCTTAATCAAAGCAAAGACCAAAGGACGCAAGGAGACTCGCGGGAGTGTCAGACCCGACAGAGGTTTGAAGACCACCTTTCGTAGGGCTTGGCTCCAAAACACCAAACGCAGAGTCGCCAAAGGTATTGACTTTTACACTGACCCAACGGAAGAGGCTGTGCATAATAAGCGCTACAGCGAATGCCTGACCAACAAACTAAACTGGTTCACGGGGTTTTGGGTTTCGACTCAGCAGGTTCAAAAGTACATGCAAACACACGGGCTCGACGCGGCAGAAATGGACCGGCTTGCATCTCCTTTCCGCGACTATGTGCACGACATCATTGCGGGAGGCGTGACACAAATGTACCTCTACCTCTTGAAATGGCTGTACAGTCTGCTGCGCCAAGGACAGAAACCTGAGCAGGCTTGCGTGTTCATCTCCGAGCCAGGAGCAGGCAAGTCTACTCTGGTCGAGCTGCTTGCACGTGTCATCGGAGAACCAAGGGTATTTGTTTCAAGCAAACCGGATGAACTAACGGGCAAGCACAACTTGCACCTGGGTTTTAAAGTGCTAGTTGCCAGCGAAGAGGCTGTGCATAGCACCAACAAGGTCGGATCCAACGCTATGAAAGAAAAGATAACTTCAAAAAGACTAAACATCAATCCCAAGTTCATGCCCTTGTTTTCCGTTACAGATCCGAGCGGGCTATTCTTGAATAGCAATCACGATGACACTGTACTCGTGGAGAGAGGCGACCGTCGCTATATTTTTTTCCCAGTGTCCAACAAATTTGCTAATCGCATACGCACAACATCGGCCCAGGAGTACTTTGCACGCCTTCATGCCCTGCCTGATGAGGTGCTAGCCTGGCAAGTCTTTTGCTCTCAGGACCCGCGGGTCGATAAGGTCGACCTCCGCCGGGATGCGCGGTACGATACAGAAATTTTCTGGAATAGTGCGTACGCCAGCAGCCCTTTGCACGTTCAGTTCTTGTACTACACCGTCAAGAATAACAACTTCCTCGATGAAGTCGAGGGGCCTGTGCACTGGACGCCCAAGGACTGGCACAAACATTACAACATCTGGTGCACGCTCAACCGAAATGGGCATTTCACGGCGAAGAACATTGTCACCTTTGAGAAAAGCCTTGAAACCTATCTACGATGGGATTCGCAGGCCAAACGTCTGCTGGCCGGGGTCTCTCAGGAGGAACGGGTGCAGCACGTCAGGGCCCAAATCACTGGCGTGTATAATGCGCGATACTCTTGAATCAAGAAAGAAAGCAAGCCGAAACCACATGCACTTTTTGTTAAAACTTAAGAAGTTACGTTCACACCCTCGCTGTGTGTTTAGCACCAGACAGACAAAACGAATCTATGCTTGTTCACAAAAAAGAGACAGAAGGGCAGGACGTTTTTCGCGCTAATTGTTTTATGGTGGTGGTGGTGGGGGGGGGGGGGGGGGGGGGAAAGTTCAACACAGAATAATGGAGATAAATACAGCATGTGTTTTATCATAATATCCTTGCTTTTCCCTGGACATTTTGAACTACCTCATTCTTTGACATTATTTTTATTAAAACTTATGATTTCCTGTAACTCTGTTGTTTTTTTCTTTTCGGCCGGACGTGCGATAGGTTGGGGGGGGGGGGGGCGGGGTGCTACAGCCGACTAACCGACTTACCTGCACGCTGCGTCTCGTCTTGTGCCCCCTGGTAGTCGCGGTCTCGCGCGACGTCAGCAATAGCCCAAATGATGAGTAGCGCGAGGGACAGGGCGCGAACCATACGATGGAAGGAGTAGCTGTAGCGGGCTATTTGCAAAGCCTAGCACAGTCGACAAACTAAACTTAGAACAATACACTCAGAACATGCTTTTCTTTCTTCAGATACTTGCAGTCCGCAGCGGCGTGAGTGTGCGCGCCAGAGGGATAGGCACGAGCTCTGACGGAAGATAGCACAAGCAGGAGGCAGGCACCATGGGCCGGCTGCTTGGCTGGCATGATCGGACTCATAGGCGCTACCGGCGGGTCGCTATCCAGGCGTGTGGCACGCGGTAAGGAGCAGCCCAGCTGGTCGTGCATAAGGTATGATAGCAGCAGAGCACAGCTGGATGGTCCTGCAGCCCAGAGGTCAGCGGGCACTCTCGCAAGGAGCTCCTTACGCCCTGCGCTTGTTCTTGTCAAAAAGGTCTGTCGGGAGATCGGCGGGCGGGGGATTTTTCTGTCAGCTTGTGCCAAACTTTTCCCCGCCCGCCGATCTTCTCCCAAAAGCTCTCGACATTTAAGGCCATGGCCTTTTTTCGCAGCCAAAATTTTCTTTGGCACAGGCTAAACCAGGCAAACTTGGCGCTAAGCGGCAAGGGGGGGCTTCGGGGGGGGGGGGGCCGCCTTATTTCGGTTAGTTGGGGCACCAGCCCGGCCGCAAACTGCGGCGCTTTTTTAGTCGCAAATGTTAGCCAAAAGACATTTCGGCATCGGCCTCAAAGGTCAAAAAGGTCTGTCGGGAAAGATCGGCGGGCGGGGGATTTTTCTGCCAGCTTGTGCCAAATTTTTCCCCGCCCGCCGATCTTCTCCCAAAAGCTCTCGATATTTAAGGCCGTTGCCTTTTTTTCGCAGCCAAAATTTTCTTGGGCACAGGCTAAACCCGGCAAACTTGGCGCCAAGCGGCAAGGGGGGGGCGTCGGAGGGTGGGGCCGCCTTATTTCGGTTAACGGTTGGGGCACCAGCCCGGCCGCAAACTGCGGCGCTTTTTTAGCCACAAATGTTAGCCAAAAGACATTTCGGCATCGGCCTCAAAGGTCAAAAAGGTCTGTTGGGAAAGATCGGCGGGCGGGGGATTTTTCTGCCAACTTGTGCTTTTGGGGGCGGCTCGGCTGCCTCCTGGTTGCGACCCTGACCCTTGGAATAGGAAAACACTGAAGATGCGGTTATTGTAGGAGGTAGATACCACTTCCTCTGCCGTGTCCTCGTTTCCTCCAGGTTTCCTTGCACCTGCCCGAGCTCCGCTATCGTCTGCTCACGGTCTTGATTATTGCTGTCGGAAACTACTGATGATGGTGAGCTGGGGGCGACCTTTCCGTTCTCCCTGCTCTGTTCATCCTGTACTTCCCCCTCCTCACCGTCCTCGTCGTCTTCCTCGCTCCCGGGAGAGTGCGCTGCCTCTTCCGCGTTGCCCCGCTCCTGTCCCGGTTGCCGGAAGCACTACACACATGAAATTCAGTGTATATCAAACATAAGTCTTCCCTTGGCATGGTTAGCCATGCGCAGATGAAAAGATAAGAGTGTTTGGGCTGGCGGATGCGCGACCTTATCGTTGCTCCCCGTCATGCCATCCTCCTCCTTCTTGTCACTGTTCTTCTCTTGGATCCATGGTAGTTGCACGAAAGCAGACTAAGAAAGACGTGGATTCGTGCAAGACAGGATCACCGATACGTACAGATGCAATTCAGAGTCAAACACAGATACATAGGGAGTACACACGCACACACACACACACATACGCGCAGCACACTCCCACACGAAGCGCAGACACACGCCCAGCACGCAAAGACACGCATGCCCGGCATGCACAGACACACAAGCAAAGCACGCGCAGCACACCGCCAACACTCTCACATATACTGCACAGACACGCATACGCTGCACGCTCTCACACGCAGCACAGCTACATGCCAAAACATACACGCAGCACAGACACACGCCAAGTACGCACACATACACACAACACACTCCCACGCGCAGCACAGGCACACGCCAAGTACGCACAGACACGCGAAGCACGAAGCACGCACAGATATATACGCAGCACACGTCAAACGGACATACGCGCAGCACACTCCCACACGCAGCACAGACACACGCCAAGCACGCAAAGACTTACACGCAGCACGGACACACCCCAAGTACGCACAGACACACGCCAAGCACGCACAGACATACGCGCAGCACGCTCTCATACACAACTGAACAGACACGCACACGCAGCACAGACACACGCCAAGCACGCACAGACATGCATGCAGCACATTTCAATACGCGGCACACTCCCACGCAGCACAGACGCACACGCACGTACAGACAAGCACGCAGCACATTTCCATACGCGGCACACTCCCAAGGCAGCACAGGCACACACGCCAAGCACGCACAGACATACGCGCAGCACGCTCTCATACACACTGCACAGACACGCACACGCGGCACAGACACACGCCAAGCATGCACAGAATACACACAGCACATACTGCACGGACACGCACACGCAGCACGCTCTCAGATGCAGCACAGCCACACACGCCAAGCACGCGCAAACACACTCGCAGCACAGACACACGCCCAGTCCGCACAGACACGCCAAGCGCGAAGCACGCACAGACATACACGCAGCACACTCTCACACATACCAAGCAGACACGACCGCGCTGCACATTCTCACACTAAGCACAGACACACGCCAAGCATGCAAAGACTTACACGCAGCAGAGATACATGCAGAGCACGCACAGACATACGCTCTCTCACACACACGCAGCACACTCCCACACCACAGACACGCACACACCGCATAGTACGTCCACAGGCAGCACAGACACACGTGTGCGCACAGAAATACACGCAACACACTCCCACACACTGTGCACCGACACACGCCAGGCACACACACACACACACACACACACACCAAGCACGCGCAGACATACACGCAGCACACACTACGCAAGATATCCACACGCAGCACAGAAACACGCCAAGTACGCCATGCACGCAGCACACTCCCACACAGAAACACGCTAAGTACGCCATGCACACAGCACAATCCCACGCACGTAGCACAGACACACACTCCAAGCACGCACAAACATACGCGCAGCACACTCTCACACACACCGCACGGACACGCACACGCAGCACAGACACACGCCAGCACGCACAGACATAGACGCAGCACACACTGTACAGACATGCACATGCAGCACAGAAACACACCAAGTACACGCCAAGTACGCAAAGACACGCACGCCCAGCATGCAGACACACACGCAAAGCACACGCAGCACACCGCCGACACTCAAAAGAGGAAATAGCGTTAGTGTCTTGAGTATGGCTCTCTCTCCTGTGCTTCTAATTTCGCTTTTGATTTCTCAAACGTATAGATTTCACTTCGCAATAGTAAAATATGCTATTAAAGCTCCATATTTACATAGGTATACACATACACACAGACTGACACACATAATAGTACATACGTACACATGCACACAAATACCAACACAACACACACATGCCCACACACACACACACACACACACACACGTCACATACACACACACAGACTGACACACATAATAGTACATACTTACACATGCAAACAAATACCAACACAACACACACATGCCCACACAGTCTCCGCAGCTGTTTACTCTCTCTCTCTCTCTCTCTCTCTCTCTCTCTCTCTCTCTCTATCTCTCTCTCTCTCTCTCTCTCTCTCTCTCTCTCTCTCTCTCTCTCGCTTTTTTTCTCATCCCCCGTGACCGAAAACACGGAGCCAAACGAATGATCGTTGGGGTTGCTGGGATCCCTAGTGGGCACTGGTCTGGCACCTTGCAACCTACCAAAGGAAAATGTAAACTACTTGGAGCGTTAATACAAACACCAACACACCAACGCACGCCCACACCCACCCACCCACCCACCCACCCACCCACACGCACACACACACCTACACACATACACAGGCACATAACACGAACATACATTCAAATACATAAACACAAACACACCAAACACACACATAATACATACATACATACGTACATACATACACACCAAGACAAACACGAGGAAACACACCATCACACACACGCACACACTCACGCTCACGCACACAGACACACATACACACCAACACACATAATACATACATACAAACATACACAAACACAAACACAAACACACACACACACACACACACACAAAAGCGCGCGCCCGCACACGCACACACACCATGATACGAACACCAACACACAAACACACAAACATACATGCCCACACGCGCTACACACACATACACGGTAAGTCGATAGGTAGGTCGGTGGGTTGGTAGGTAGACAGACTGGCAGGCAGTTAGGTTGGTAAGTAGGTCGGTCCCAATGCACGCAAGGTTCTGTAACATTTGTTTCACGCCAAAGAGTCCATTGTACGACCAGCGCGCCAACATTGCCGGGTCAGCGGCCAAACTGCATTTTTTTTTTTCCAGACACCATTTGCACCCTCCCGGGCTTTCCCCAAAAATCATGAGCAAATTTTTTCTGCGCCGCCCCCACCCCACCCCAGGCCTTCCCCAAAAATCAAGGAACAGATTTTTTTCTACCCCCCCCCCCCCCGGCCTTCCCCGTAAATCAGGGGGAACATTTTTTAGCGGCAGGGAGGAAAATTTTCTTGTATGCGCGGGGTGGAATTGGAATTCCCACCAACAGCGGAGGTGACAGGTGGGCGCGTGAAAAATCCAACCGTCCTCCTTCACGCAAGATTCAGTTCGATTTTTTCAAGCCCAACAGTCCGTTATGCACGACCAGCTCGCCAAAATCGCCGGGTCAGCGGCCAAACTACATTTTCTTTTGCTCGTCGTGATTTTTTTCCCTCTCACCATCCCCCCCCCCCCCCCCCCAACACACACACACACACCACCCGGTGCCTGGGAGAATTTGTGGGTCTGATTTTTTCCTGCCCCCCCCCCCCCCCCGGCCCTTCTCTCCGAAAACCGGGGAAATATTTTCTCTTCTTCTTCTTCTTCGTTTTTATTGAGAGAACAATTTTTACAATCGGACTCAAGGATCGTCCACGTGAAAAGTATAGCTATTAAGTCATACCTTTATCTAAGGTGGAAACCTAGTTATTAAATCGAGCGTATTAATATCTCTCTCTCTCTCTCTCTCTCTCTCTCTTTAACCCCCCCCCCCCCTCCTCCCTGCCTTCCCCCCGCGCGGTAGCAAACAAAAATGCACTCTATATGTTTAGGTGAATAGCTCTTTGAAGACTCTGGACTTGTCTTTTAATGGAATAGGTGATGAGGGAGTGAAGCACATTGCTGCAGCTCTGAAGGTACCTTTAACCCGTCTCCGATCGCCTGTGCGCCTGCGTCGCCTATTGCGTTGCCCCAGAGGTCTAGGCTAGTCAACGTGTGATTAACCTACACATGTGAAACACACATGCTAAGACATGCTACCGCCCCCGATTTTTGGGGAAAGCTTCCTTGGCGGCAGACGAGAATTTTTTTCTATCTGAGACCCCAACGCACGCAAGATTCGGTAAAATTCCTTTCACGCTAAAGAGTCTGTGTGCACAATTAGCGCGCCAAAATCGCCGGGGCAGCGACCAATGCTCAGTTTTTTTTGCGCTCGTCGTGGGTTTTTCTTTCTCCCTGCTACCGGTACCTTCACGAGATAAAAAATTATGAATAAGTCTAAAAATATTGGGGGGGAGACTCTAAAATTTTCCTGAAAAATAACATTTTCAGTTCTATCTTTAAATTATTTGTTGGATGTCACTACGGTCAACTGCAAAATTCTCTTGAAAGTAATCGTGTCTATCAAAATTGATTGCCGGAAGTACTCATGAACAATATTAGTTAGTTGTATTATTAAAGATATATGAGGCGTCGCCTCATTAATAATAATATTTAATAATTAATATTAAATTATATATTAATATTCTTGGTACACTGAATATTAATAACTTTGTGACAGAAACAGTGGCAGTATTATGTAATGAATTTATATCCGTGACGACAAGCATTGTGGTAATAACACAATATTAATAAAATTAAATGAATGACGTCAAAAATAACTGAGTCTGATCAAAAAACCCGGCCAGGAGTCACCGCCAAGGAGGCCGCTACTACTATGATTAATATTACTCAGGAGTCCGCCAAGGAGGCCGCTACTAGTATGATTAATATTAATAGCCTAAGTAGGTTAGTTTCACCCCGCCCCCCCTCCAGCCTTCCTCTCTCTCTCTACCAGGCTTAGCAACTTGAGACTCTGGTGAGGTCAGTATTAATAGTTTCATTTCACCTGTCGCGGCAAGGCTTCAAGTTTCGTGATTCAAGTCCTCCACGCGGCTGGCTTCACTGAGTGCTCATTGAGGGTCGGAGTGCTCTCAGTGGTCAAATATTGAGAAGTCAAGGCAACTAAGCCGAAATCTAGGCTTCAGTGAATTTTCCGTTCGAAGGCTGCTTTAAACTGATGGAGTCAATCTTCGAATCCGGCGTTATCCGCGACTGCTTATGACAGCTCTGATGATGAGCTTGCCAGTGGCTGGTGCCCAAGTTGACTAACCTCTTGTCTACCAACCACCACCACCCCCCCCCCCCCCCCCCCTGCTCCGACACGTATGAAGTTAATATTATTAATAATATTAATATTAGTAAGTTTCTGTTTCTGCTCTAAAGTTCTTCCCCTACTATGATTCCCATTATTGATACAAGTTCAGGGTCACAGTGCAGTTTCTGCTTCAAAATGTTTAAGTAACCTCCCCTGCCCTATCTCTTTCAAACATCCACCGTTGAATACTCTATTAATACCCCCCCCCCCCACACACACACACACAAGCGACTTCAGAGTCTGGTTTTGTTACAAAGTTCTTCAGTGCACGAAGAATATTAATATTACAACTCACTAATATATATTATTATCAATCATATTTCCGACAATAAATTTCCATATGCGTGATTACTTTCAATATCATCTTTTCCACAGTAACATCCACTATTTAGTTTTAAAGATCTGTCATTTTCCAGGAAAATTTTAGACCCCCCTCCCCCCCCCCCTTTCCCCCATTTTTAGACTTAATTTTTTATCTCATGGTGAAAATGTAAACCAGGAAAGTCACATCCAGCGTAATCCGAGTCGAAGTGACCGTAAGAGAAAATCATGCTTACGACCGCAGAACCCACAGAGTAGTATACAAACATGCGATAGATCGTTTAAAGGAGCAGCCCATGAGCAAAGACATGCTAAATATTTGGTTCAAAGTGTGGTGAATACATTTATGTGTGTAGGTGTAGGTATTTAAGAACGTATGTATGTAAGTATGTATGCATGTATGCGTATATGCATGCATGTCTGTCTGTATGTATGTTTCTTTGTGTGTATGTATGTATGTTTGTATCTATGTACGTAGTATGCTTATTTATGTTTATTTATGTATGTATGTTTACGTCGGTATGTATATATGTATGTACGTATGTTTATGTATGTACATGCGTATGTATGTATGTATGTATGTATGTATGTGTGTGTATGTATGTATGTATATGCATGTATATGTATGTATCTGTATGTATGTATTTATGTATATGTATTTATGTACGTATGTAGGTATGTATGTGTGCACGTCTTTGTATGCATGTATGTACGTGTGTATGTATGAACGTACCATAGTGTATGTATGTATCTTTATATGTATGTATGTATGTATGTATGTATGTTTGCTTGTTTGCATGCATGTATGTATGTATGTATGTATGTATGTATGTACGTATGTATATAGGTATATATGTATGATATGTATGTATGTATGTATGTATGTATGTATGTATGTATGTATGATATGTATGGATGGTATGTATATGGATGGATGGTATGTATGTAATAACTGTCTCTTTGTAGGTAGGAAGGTATGTATGTCTATATTATGTATGAATTTATGTATGTATGTATGTATGCATATATGCATGTACATACATATGTACATGTATAGAGATACATACATACATACACACATACATACATGCATACATGCATGCATACATGCATGTACATACATACATACATGCATACATACATACGTACATACAAACATACATACATACAAAAAAACATAACCATACATATAGACATAAATACATAAATACAAACATACAAACATGCATAGAAACAAACTGAAAGCGGTAACAAGAGCAGCCCGGATATTGGACATAAAAGACGATACATCGTTTGGCAAAGAAGCATGCCCACGGACCGGCAGGGGACGTAGAGAAGGCCAACTTAGCTTGAATCGACTACTACTACTACTACTACTACTACTACTACTACTACTACTACTACTACTACTACTACTACTGCTAATAATAAGCTAAGCTAAGCTATTAAGGGTAATTGTTTCTTTTTCAGCCAACTGGAAAGACGATAAAAATACCCGATAATGATGCAGAGTTTGCCGTCATAACCGCGTTAACCCGAATTACAGCTTCAACATAAGAGTGGAGGCAGAGTATTATACGAATCGGAAAACACAAGGCTTTTTTGTTTTAACGAGACTACTACTACTACTACTACTACTACTACTACTACTACTACTACTACTACTACTACTACTACTACTACTACTACTACTAGGCCAGGCTAAAAGTATACTGTTTTTTTCTTATTCAGCTAACGGGAAAACAAATAAAAATAACCCGATAATGAGGCAGAGTTTGCTATCATGACCGCGAAAAATTTATGTTTCAACCCGAATTACAGCTTCAACATAAGAGTGGAGGCAGAACGTATTGTACAAATAGGAAAACACAAGGCTTTTTTGTTTTAACGAGACTTCTACTACTACTACTACTACTACTCCTACTACTACTACTACTACTACTACTACTACTACTACTACTGCTACTACTACTACTACTACTACTACTACTACTACTACTACTACTACTACTACTACTACTACTTTTACTACTACTACTACTACTACTACTACTACTACTACTACTACTACTACTACTA
The DNA here is from genome assembly GCA_019918135.1 of Paulinella micropora. Lineage (NCBI taxonomy): Eukaryota > Cercozoa > Imbricatea > Euglyphida > Paulinellidae > Paulinella > Paulinella micropora. The sequence goes on along the minus strand of WBZZ01006624.1, from coordinate 48,474 downwards.
CCTACTACTACTACTACTACTACTACTACTACTACTACTACTACTACTACTACTACTACTGCTACTGGGCTAGGCTAAAAGGTTTACTGTTTTTTCTTTTTCAGCTAATGGGAAAAACTACTAGTACTACTACTACTACTACTACTACTACTACTACTACTACTACTACTACTACCACTACTACTACTACTACTACTACTACTACTACTACTCACCATCGTTGCTGTATGACATTGTGTGTATGTGTGTGTGTGTCTCGTGACATACAGCACCATCGTTGCTGTATGTCGATGTCTGTGTGTGTGTGTCGTGATGTCGACATGCAGCACCATCGTTTTCTCTCTCTCTCTCTCTCTCTCTCTCTCTCTCTCTCTCTCTCTCTCTCTCTCTCTCTCTCTTTATCTCTCTCTCTCTCTCTCACACACGCACACACTCGTTCTCTCTCTCTCTCTCTCTCTCTCACACACACACACAGTGAGTGAGTGAGTGTATGTGTATGTGTGTGTGTGTTTCTTTCTTTCTTTCTTTCTCTTTCTTTCTTTCTCTTTCTTTCTCTTTCTTTCCTTCTTTCTTTCTTTCTTTCTTTCTTTCTATCTATCTATCTATCTATCTATCTATCTATCTATCTATCTATCTATCTATCTATCTATCTATCTATGTACGTTTGTATGTACTTATGTATTTATGCATGTATGCATTTGTGTACGTATGTGTGTAAGTGTGTAATTAGTATGTATTTATGTATTAAGTGTATGCAATATATGTATGTATGCATGTATGCATGTACGTATGTATGTAGGCCTACTACTAGGCTAGGCTAGGCTAAAAGAGTAACTGTTTTTTCTTATTCAGCCAACGGGGAAAAGGATAAAAATAACCCGATAATGATGCAGAGTTTGCTATCATAATCGCGTTAGATTTATGTTTTAACCCGAATTACAGCTTCAACATAAGAGTGGAGAGCAGAACGTATTACACAAATCGCTACTACTACTACTACTACTACTACTACTACTACTACTACTACTACTACTACTACTACTACTACTACTACTACTACTACCACTACCACTAGTTCTTGTAAGAAAAAACCCATATAGACTTATTAGGGCGATATGCGCCTGCGCGTAGTCCTGGGGCATTCACGACTTAAAGATTGTTACAGGTGACAGTAGTAGACCTTTCTATGCCTGTTCTGCTTTAATCCGCGGCCCCCCCCCCCCCCCCCCCCCCCCCCCTTTGACAGAATGAGAATTTGGGTCTGCTTTTATCCGCGGCCCCCCCTTGACAGAATTTGGGTCTGCTCCGCGCCCCCCCCCCCCCCCCTTGGGTCTGCTTTTATCCTCGTCCAAGGGGTCAGCGGCCCAAACGATGGCAGAATTTGGATCTACTTTTATCCGCGGCCCCCCCCCCCCCCCCCCCCCCACCACACACACACACACACAGCTGTCCTGCCCTCTCCATCAACCAGGGGGAAAAAACCTACCCGCCTTACCTACCTTATCAGTCTTACCTACCTTCCTACCTACGTGCCTACCATGAAAGTAAACGAAAGATCTAACGAATTCTATTCACGTGTTTGTACACACACACACACACACACACACACCAAGACTAAATCCCAAAACCATATCATATACGGGTTTGGACGGTTACGCGTGTACGCGTCTTCATTCCACTCATCTCTACCTTAATTGATTCATTCTCGTTCCACTCTCTTTCTGCTTAGTTACACCTGCTTCCCAGCTGCCATAGCTGCTACTGCTGCTTGTGCTAGTGTTACTGCTGTTACTGTGCTGCTGCTGCTGCAACTACTGCTGCGGCTGCTACGACTAGGCAGGAGTGAGCAGGAGTAGGAGTTGGAGTTGGAGTAGTAGTAGCAGTTACATTAGGAGGAGAGTTGAGGTGATGAAATGGAAGAGGAGCAGGTAGGAGCACGAGAGTAGAGTAGACTAGTTACATAGTAGTAGTAGTGGCGGTTACATTAGGAGGAGATTTTAGATGATGAAGAAAAAGAAGAGTAGTAGGAGTACGGGGAGTAGAGTAGACTAGTTACATAGCAGTTGGAGTAGGAGAAAAATAGCAAGACGGATTAGGAAGTTGGACTAGGAGGAGGAAAGTAGCAAGACGAGGAGTAGGAAGAAGAAGAAGTAGGAGGAATAGGAAAGAGTAGAAAAGAGGTAGAGGAATAGGAGGATGAGGAAGAAGAGGAATCCTTGAAGATTAGGAGAAAGTAGGAAGACGAAGGAGTGAAAGGAGGAGAAAAGAAGAAGTAGGAATAGGTACAAGGAAAGAGAATAAGAGGTGGAGGAATAGGATGAGGAGGAAGAGGAAGACTAGGAAGAAGAGGAATCCTGGAAGAGGAAGAGTAGGAGTACGACTAAGAGTACAGTAGGAGAAGCCTGAGTAAGAGTAGTAGAAGGGAAGGTAAGAGGAGGAGTAAGGGGAAAAGACAAGGAAGAGGAAGAAGAGAACTACGAAGAGGAATAGTAGAAATAGAGTAGGAAGAGGACAAGAATAAGAAGAGAAGGAGAAGGGGTACGAGTAGGAGTAAGAGGAGGAGGAAGAGGAATAGAAAGAGGAGGCATAAGAAGAGAAGGAGAAGGGGTACGAGTAGGAGTAAGAGGAGGAGGAAGAGGAATAGAAAGAGGAGGCAAAAGAGAGATCGAGAGAAAAAGAAAAAGAAAGAAAGAGAGAGAGAGAGAGAGAAATAGAGAGAGAGGAGAGGAGAAGAGAGGAGTAGAAAGAGTGGGAGCAGTAGGAGTAGTTGGAGGAGCAGGAGTAGGAGGAGAAAAAAAGCTGAATTAGAGTGGCAGTAGGAGGGTAGCAATAGCAGCAGCTGCTCCTCTTCTCTTACTCCTCTTCTCCTCTTCCTCCTCTTTCTCATATTTGTCTCATCCTCTTACTCCGAGGCTTACTACCACTGCTACTATTACTACTACTACTGCTGCTATACTACTACTACTACTACTACTACTACTACTACTACTACTACTACTACTACTACTACTACTACTACTACTACTACACATACTCCTGCCCCTACTCCTACTCCAACTCCAACGCCAACAAGTCCTATGCCTACACCTTCTCATACTAGTCCTACTCCTAATCACGCTTGTACTACTCTTATTCTTATTCCTACTACTACTACAGCTACTCGTAGGCTAGTGCTGCTCTTGCTATGCTGCTGCTGCTACTGCAAGCTGTTGCTGCTAGTGCTGCTGTTGCTTCTGTGCTGCTGCCGCTTTCTCTGCTGTGGCTGCTACTACTACTACTACTGCTACTACTACTACTACTGCTGCTGCTGCTGGTGGTATTGCTGTTGCTTCTGTGCTGCTGCCTAGTGCTGCGGCTGCTTGTGCTGCTGTTGTTCTATTGTTGCTGGTGTTACTGCCGCTGCAGCTATTACTCAGCAGCCGCAGCCTTAATATTAGTTTTCTCTAAAATATAGGTGTCCTTTCCTACCCATCTCCCTTTCAAATTCTGTGGTGGGTGGTTGCCAAGGTAAGTCGATAGGTAGGTCGGTGGGTTGGTAGGTAGACAGACTGGCAGGCAGTTAGGTTGGTAAGTAGGTCGGTCCCAATGCACGCAAGGTTCTGTAACATTTGTTTCACGCCAAAGAGTCCATTGTACGACCAGCGCGCCAACATTGCCGGGTCAGCGGCCAAACTGCATTTTTTTTCGCTCGTCGATTTTTTTTTTCCTGACACCATTTGCGCCCTCCCGGGCTTTCCCCAAAAATCATGAGCAAATTTTTTCTGCGCCGCCCCCACCCCACCCCAGGCCTTCCCCAAAAATCAAGGAACAGATTTTTTTCTACCCCCCCCCCCCCCCCCCCCCCGGCCTTCCCCGTAAATCAGGGGGAACATTTTTTAGCGGCCGGGAGGAAAATTTTCTTGTATGCGCGGGGTGGAATTGGAATTCCCACCAACAGCGGAGGTGACAGGGCGCGTGAAAAATCCAACCGTCCTCCTTCACGCAAGATTCAGTTCGATTTTTTCAAGCCCAACAGTCCGTTATGCACGACCAGCTCGCCAAAATCGCCGGGTCAGCGGCCAAACTACATTTTCTTTTGCTCGTCGTGATTTTTTTCCCTCTCACCATCCCCCCCCCCCCCCCCCCAACACACACACACACACCACCCGGGGCCTGGGAGAATTTGTGGGTCTGATTTTTTCCTGCCCCCCCCCCCCCCCCGGCCCTTCTCTCCGAAAACAGTGGAAATATTTTCTCTCTCTCTCTCTCTCTCTCTCTCTCTCTCTTTAACCCCTCCCCTCCTCCCTGCCTTCCCCCCGCGCGGTAGCAAACAAAAATGCACTCTATATGTTTAGGTGAATAGCTCTTTGAAGACTCTGGACTTGTCTTTTAATGGAATCGGTGATGAGGGAGTGAAGCACATTGCTGCAGCTCTGAAGGTACCTTTAACCCGTCTCCGATCGCCTGTGCGCCTGCGTCGCCTATTGCGTTGCCCCAGAGGTCTAGGCTAGTCAACGTGTGATTAACCTACACATGTGAAACACACATGCTAAGACATGCTACCGCCCCCGATTTTTGGGGAAAGCTTCCTTGGCGGCAGACGAGAATTTTTTTCTATCTGAGACCCCAACGCACGCAAGATTCGGTAAAATTCCTTTCACGCTAAAGAGTCTGTGTGCACAATTAGCGCGCCAAAATCGCCGGGGCAGCGACCAATGCTCAGTTTTTTTTGCGCTCGTCGTGGGTTTTTCTTTCTCCCTGCTACCGGTACCTTCACGAGATAAAAAATTATGAATAAGTCTAAAAATATTGGGCGGGAGACTCTAAAATCTTCCTGAAAAATAACATTTTCAGTTCTATCTTTAAATTATTTGTTGGATGTCACTACTGTCAACTGCAAAAATTCTCTTGAAAGTAATCGTGTCTATCAAAATTGATTACCGGAAGTACTCATGAACAATATTAGTTAGTTGTATTATTAAAGATATATGAGGCGTCGCCTCATTAACAATCAGAATATTTAATAATTAATATTAAATTATATATTAATATTCTTGGTACACTGAATATTAATAACTTTGTGACAGAAACAGTGGCAGTATTATGTAATGAATTTATATCCGTGACGACAAGCATTGTGGTAACAACACAATATTAATAAAATTAAATAAATGACGTCAAAAATAACTGAGTCTGATCAAAAAACCCGGCCAGGAGTCACCGCCAAGGAGGCCGCTACTACTATGATTAATATTACTCAGGAGTCCGCCAAGGAGGCCGCTACTAGTATGATTAATATTAATAGCCTAAGTAGGTTAGTTTCACCCCGCCCCCCCCTCCAGCCTTCCTCTCTCTCTCTACCAGGCTTGGCAACTTGAGACTCTGGTGAGGTCAGTATTAATAGTTTCATTTCACCTGTCGCGGCAAGGCTTCAAGTTTCGTGATTCAAGTCCTCCACGCGGCTGGCTTCACTGAGTGCTCATTGAGGGTCGGAGTGCTCTCAGTAGTCAAATATTGAGAAGTCAAGGCAACTAAGCCGAAATCTAGGCTTCAGTGAATTTTCCGTTCGAAGGCTGCTTTAAACTGATGGAGTCAATCTTCGAATCCGGCGTTATCCGCGACTGCTTATGACAGCTCTGATGATGAGCTTGCCAGTGGCTGGTGCCCAAGTTGACTAACATCTTGTCTACCAACCACCACCACCCCCCCCCCCCCCTGCTCCGACACGTATGAAGTTAATATTATTAATAATATTAATATTAGTAAGTTTCTGTTTCTGCTCTAACGTTCTTCCCCTACTATGATTCCCATTATTGATACAAGTTCAGGGTCACAGTGCAGTTTCTGCTTCAAAATGTTTAAGTAACCCCCCCTGCCCTATCTCTTTCAAACATCCACCGTTGAATACTCTATTAATACCCCCCCCCCCCCCACACACACACACACACAAGCGACTTCAGAGTCTGGTTTTGTTACAAAGTTCTTCGGTGCACGAAGAATATTAATATTACAACTCACTAATATATATTATTATCAATCATATTTCCGACAATAAATTTCCATATGCGTGATTACTTTCAATATCATCTTTTCCACAGTAACATCCACTATTTAGTTTTAAAGATCTGTCATTTTCCAGGAAAATTTTAGACCCCCCTCCCCCCCCCCCTTTCCCCCATTTTTAGACTTAATTTTTTATCTCATGGTGAAAATGTAAACCAGGAAAGTCACATCCAGCGTAATCCGAGTCGAAGTGACCGTAAGAGAAAATCATGCTTACGACCGCAGAACCCACAGAGTAGTATACAAACATGCGATAGATCGTTTAAAGGAGCAGCCCACGAGCAAAGACATGCTAAATATTTGGTTCAAAGTGTGGTGAATACATTTATGTGTGTAGGTGTAGGTATTTAAGAACGTATATATGTAAGTATGTATGCATGTATGCGTATATGCATGCATGTCTGTCTGTATGTATGTTTCTTTGTGTGTATGTATGTATGTTTGTATCTATGTACGTAGTATGCTTATTTATGTTTATTTATGTATGTATGTTTACGTCGGTATGTATATATGTATGTACGTATGTTTATGTATGTACATGCGTATGTATGTATGTATGTATGTGTGTGTATGTATGTATGTATATGCATATATATGTATGTATCTGTATGTATGTATTTATGTATATGTATTTATGTACGTATGTAGGTATGTATGTGTGCACGTCTTTGTATGCATGTATGTACGTGTGTATGTATGAACGTACCATAGTGTATGTATGTATCTATGTATGTATGTATGTATGTATGTTTGCTTGTTTGCATGTATGTATGTATGTATGTATGTATGTATGTATGTACGTATGTATATAGGTATATATGTATGATATGTATGTATGTATGTATGTATGTATGTATGATATGTATGGATGGTATGTATATGGATGGATGGTATGTATGTAATAACTATGTCTCTTTGTAGGTAGGAAGGTATGTATGTCTATATTATGTATGAATTTATGTATGTATGTATGTATGCATATATGCATGTACATACATATGTACATGTATAGAGATACATACATACATACACACATACATACATGCATACATGCATGCATACATGCATGTACATACATACATACATGCATACATACATACGTACATACAAACATACATACATACAAAAAAACATAACCATACATATAGACATAAATACATAAATACAAACATACAAACATGCATAGAAACAAACTGAAAGCGGTAACAAGAGCAGCCCGGATATTGGACATAAAAGACGATACATCGTTTGGCAAAGAAGCATGCCCACGGACCGGCAGGGGACGTAGAGAAGGCCAACTTAGCTTGAATCGACTACTACTACTACTACTACTACTACTACTACTACTACTACTAGGCCTAGGCCTTCGGTTTAATGAAGTTAACAATTTAACCTCTGGTCTATCCATACAAATCGTTAGCTCAAGAGCTATTGATTTAACTAGATGGTGACCTACGTCTCAAGTTATTAAAGGTAATGAGAAATTATCAAAATATTAAAGTATTAAAATAAAATGACTTAGATTAAAAATATTAAAATAAAATAAAATAATAATAATAATAATAATAATAATAATATAATAATAATAAAATAGTAATAACAATAATAATAAATATATATGGAATTAACAAATATATATATATGTATATATATATTAATATATATATATATATATATATATATATATATATATATATATATATATATATATATTAGATTAATCTTTTATGAAGTCAAAGTAAAGTTCTAGTTCAGTGAGGAACGAGAAAAAAAAAAAAAAAAACGGAAATATATATAATAATATAATATATATATATGTATATATATGTTGAAAGAGTTATATTCTCACTCAGTACTATATATTATATATATACATAAATATATATAATATATATATTTATATATATATGTTGAAAGTGTTATATTCTCACTCAGTACTATATATAACGGTGGCACTCGCAAAAGCTGGTAGACACGAGGTGACTCCCCAAGGGGGTTTGGCCAACCACACTCCGGCTTAGGATGTGATCAACGCTGAACTTGTCCCACACTCAGGTATCATCTGATGATGTGTCCAACGCCCTCTTTAGGCCCGTAGGCAGTGTCAGGATTCTTGCATCCTTAAGAGATATGCTTTGAGTTCCTTTTTGAATTCTACTTTGTATGAGATATCTCTTAGGTGCTCTGGCAGCTTATCCCATTGTGCTTGTGCTGCTCTGCTGTATTGACCCGTCGTTGAGTCGTTGTACATGTGTTTCTTTGATGACCGCCTAGTGTTGTAGTTATGAACAGCTGTGATTGGTCGGATATTGTTGTAGTGAAGGGGAAGGAAAGCCTTGAAGGCTGGGTAAATAAGGGAGTGTGCATCCATGCATACGCTGTACTTATACATGTTAAGTATGTTGAGTAAGCGTAGTTTGGCAAAAAGAGGC
>WBZZ01006624.1:0-35000 GCA_019918135.1 Paulinella micropora | reverse complement strand
GGAAGGGAGGAGGGGGAACAGTGGAAGGGATAGGGAAGATAGGAGCTCGCGTTGAAAAAGAAAGTTTTTCTTGAATACTATTATAATAGTACTCTGTTGGCACAAACAAGGAGATCACAAAAGGAACGAAAGGTGTAGGTGTATGTGTAGGAAAGCTGTAGTTGTCAGTGTAGGATAGGTACAGATGTACGTGTAGGAAAGGTGCAGGAGAGTTGTAGTTGTAGGTGTACGCGAAGGAGAGGTGGAGATAGAGGTGTAGGTGTAGGTGTAGGTGTAGGAGTGGAAGGGGTCCGGAAACAAATATGATCGACTGGAGAGCAAGGTGAGGGGGGGGGGGGGGGGGGGGGGCTTGTAGGAGGGGGAATGGAGGGAAGGAGGCAGGGGGACCGATGGGCGCCCACCAGAGGCAAAACTATTGGGAGAGAAGCGGAGGGGGGTGGGGGGGTGGAAAGGGAGGAAAGGAAATAAAATGTATGACGAGAGAACGGAAGGTGTGTGTGTGTGTGTTGGGGGGGGGGGGGGGGTGGGATAAAAAATGCTCGGCACTGAGAACGGAGGAGGGGGGAACAGTGGAAGGGAAAGGGAAGTTAGGAGCTCGTGTAGGAAAAGAAAGTTTTTCTGATACTAATGTAATAGTACTGCTGTGTTGGACTGCACCGTTTCGCACACGGCGGCGCAAGCGTCACATCTACCATCCTGCTGCATGTCTATGTATGTAGCTTTTCCAAGAGGAAGCGTTGATCTTTCGTTTCAGCAAGTGTTCATGGTGGACCAGGACGGCCCCTCTTCATCAGGTAGGAGAGAGAAAAGGCAGCAAGCTTTATTTTACGGTGCAGTTCAGAAACGCACAATACCCGTGGGCACGGTGGAAAGGCAACAACAACAACAACAATAACATCCGCAAGGAAAGTACCAATGCATGTATCTTGCGCGGTGGGTGTGACAAAGCCGAACACCAGGAAAGTCACGAAAGAAAAGCAGTCATTTACAATGTCATTGACAAGATTCTCGTCTCCCAAATTACGATTCATAAACGCGATGAAAATGGGGTGGGGATGGCAAGGAGTGAGCGGGACAAGGAGGCGCCGTGGCTGCCTCCCCTTTCCAGATCTGCCTCAAAAACGAGACAGGGAGAGATAAAGGCAGTGTCTTTGTGTGTGTTTGTGTGTGTGCCTGTGTGCGTGTAAGTCATATGTGCCTGTGTTGAGGAAGGGAATGAGTAGGGGGAGGGGGGGGGGGGAAGAAGGAGCAGGAGGAGGGGAGACGACCGGCGATTAGCCCCGCCATATAACTAGACAAAAGAGACTTGTACTCTGAAATATCTAAAAGCTTGCAATTGTTAGTATTGTGACATGTACATGCAGTTCTTTCCTTGCCAGAATGCTAGAAATATATTTTGAGAACGACACCCTGCACAACTACCTGCACTAATTAAGTAGGTAGGTAGCTACTCACACCTACTTACCTCCATACCAACCTATTTCCTTGCCCTACCTACTTGCACCTGCCTTACCACCTGCATACCTACCTACACACCTATGTCTACCTAGTCAGTCAGTCTTATGGTCCTTTTGTCGCGGTGTGTCAGGAACATGCCTATCGCTTTGCGCGTCGATCGCTGATTCTCGTTGCTGCTATTGCACACCGAATTCATGTGATTCTATAGCACGAAACACTCAGCTCGTTGTCATGTTGGAACCGGCAAAGGATGTCGGTAAGAGACTCCAAGGGAAGCGAATGATGGCATCATCAGATGTTAATGCAAAGGTTTCCTCATTTTTCTTTGTAATATTCTATTAAGGAATGGAAAGCTTATTACTGTGTGCACGTCCTAGGGGGGGCCTTCTTTGAAGAGGGCAAAGATTTGCAGCGTGGCGAAGTTGCGCGACCTGCACAGCACCATCCAGGGGGGAGATGCGCCTGTAAATGCAAGCAACGGTAATATTGTCAGAATCTGACCCCAATGCTTACTCGTCAACTGTTTGCTTTATTACGGGTAGCGCAGGCACAAGCAAAGCGAGACCAGCTGACGTCGGGGCTCACTCCCACATATGCGGATATTGCTGCGGGTCGGCCCGCTTTACCTGGCAATCAAACAAAGCAGAGGAGAAATTTACCAGGCAAGCAGAGTCAAACTGAAATGTTTACAGGCATCCCACAAGGACTCCCAAACTATGGCAACAATTGTCATGTCAATGGTTTGGTTCAAGCCATAAATGCAGCTATGCCTGTCCTGCCTGTGCTAGACGATCCCCTTTTCAAAACTTGTGCACTTCTGCGCAAGCGCAACTCGCAAATCAAAACCACCCATAAAGATTTACTGCAAGTGCTGCAGGAGGTCGGGTTAGACCCGCAGATGCAGCAAGACCCGCACGAAGCTTACATCAAGCTTGTGGACCGCTTGAGTGTGGGACACCACTTAGGTGAATTGCGGGAGGTTAAAACAAACTTCACCTGTGATCGTTGCCAATCGGCTAGCTCAAGTCTCGAAAAGCTGAGCACAGCCGACACGTATGAAGTTAATATTATTAATAATATTAATATTAGTAAGTTTCTGTTTCTGCTCTAAAGTTCTTCCCCTACTATGCTTCCCATTATTGATAGAAGTTCAGGGTCACAGTGCAGTTTCTGCTTCAAAATGTTCAAGTAACCCCCCCTGCCCTATCTCTTTCAAACATCCACCGTTGAATACTCTATTAATACCCCCCCCCCCCCCACACACACACACACAAGCGACTTTTTTTTTAAATCGAGGGGACCAAAAAAGATGAAAAATAGCTATGCCCCCAAAAAACCGTTTCGTATCTAACCTGAATGGACAGCACATTTTTGAATTTACGGTGAATTTCGACTGAAGTTTCGAAGGGTGTGAATACGTTCAAGACTCGGTAAAAAATTAGTTCCGTGAACTTGACTGTATGTGTAGGTTGTGAACGACACCGCAAAATCAGAAGAAATTCCTTGCTGAGTGCCTGGTATCTGGTGTGCGGTACTATTAATTACGTAACACTTCATTTAATATTAGTAATGTCTAGTAATCGTCCACTGTTTATTTAATATTAATTTGAGACGTAAATGTATTAATACAAAATATTAAGAGTAAAATTATGCCGGGCACGGTTGAGAGTCACACAGTTCACACTCTCTCTGCCCCCTTTATCAATACCTGAAAGTTATTTGTTCCATCACCACGTAGATGAGATTGATTTGCCTCGCTCCTCGCGACCTAGCCGTCGCCTCTCGCAGGTTGAATTGCGGCTCCTGTGATGCACTGCCAATATTCAGCTACGACCGTCCTTTTGCCTTGAGTCATTCGCCAAAGCCAACATTCAGCTACTACTTTTTGCCTTTTTTCGCAGTGCCTATTTGCCTGTGGCAGCGTACGCTTGGGTCGGGCGAGGTAAGTGTTGATGGCGGTGGCAGAACCAAGGATCAGTTCCGCGCTTGGGTTGCAGCTGTGACTGCTTGATCAGGCAGAAGCGCCTTTTTTTCTTGATATAAAAGGAACACAAGCCGTTGGCCCGGGCATGGTAACGACACAGCCACCGTCTGGCTTTGATTTTGGCGGGCTTTTTCTTCATGCACTGCCTTTTTTTCTTCTGAATGAAGAAAGCGCACGTTAAACTATCGAATTTTCCTTTGCCTTCTTCGCATTCTTCCTTGCAATCACCTTCTTCGTCGTCCTTCCTCTTCGGGTTCGGGTTTACCAAACTCTTCTTCGTCTTCTTCTTCGTCTTCGTCGTCTTCTTCCTCTTTGGGTTCATCCAACTCTTCCTCGTCTTCGTTTTCTTCATCTTCGTCTTCTTCCTCTACATATTCTGAATCATCATCTTCTTCGTCTTCTTCTTGTTCGTCTTCGTCTTCTTCTTGTTCGTCTTCGTCTTCTTCTTATTCTCCTCCTCCTTGTCCTCCATTTCCTACTTTGCCTGCTCCTTTTTGCGTTGCTCTTTTTCCTTCTCTTCTTCTCTCTGCCCCTTCTCCTTCTTCTGCCTCTTTGTCCTCCTTTACTCCTTTCTCTTCTGTTTCGCCTCCTCTTCCTTCTACCTCTTCTTCTTCACCTTCTCCTTCTTCCTCATCATCACCTTTCTCTTCTTCTTCTGCTTCTGCTGCTTCTTCGTCGTCTTTTTCTTCTTCTTCTTCGTCGTCGTCGTCTTCGTCGTCTTTTTCTTCTTCTTTTTCTTCTTCTTCTTCTTCTTCTTCTTCTTCTTCTTCTTCTTCTTCTTCTTCTTCTTCTTCTTCTTCTTCTTCTTCTTCTTCTTCTTCTTCTGCTGCTGCTGCTGCTACTGGTTCTTCTTCTCCCTTGTCACAGTCTTGTGGGATGCCTGTAAACATTTCAGTTTGACTCTGCTTGCCTGGTAAATTTCTCCTCTGCTTTGTTTGATTGCCAGGTAAAGCGGGCCGACCCGCAGCAATATCCGCATATGTGGGAGTGAGCCCCGACGTCAGCTGGTCTCGCTTTGCTTGTGCCTGCGCTACCCGTAATAAAGCAAACAGTTGACGAGTAAGCATTGGGGTCAGATTCTGACAATATTACCGTTGCTTGCATTTACAGGCGCATCTCCCCCCTGGATGGTGCTGTGCAGGTCGCGCAACTTCGCCACGCTGCAAATCTTTGCCCTCTTCAAAGAAGGCCCCCCCTAGGACGTGCACACAGTAATAAGCTTTCCATTCCTTAATAGAATATTACAAAGAAAAATGAGGAAACCTTTGCATTAACATCTGATGATGCCATCATTCGCTTCCCTTGGAGTCTCTTACCGACATCCTTTGCCGGTTCCAACATGACAACGAGCTGAGTGTTTCGTGCTATAGAATCACATGAATTCGGTGTGCAATAGCAGCAACGAGAATCAGCGATCGACGCGCAAAGCGATAGGCATGTTCCTGACACACCGCGACAAAAGGACCATAAGACTGACTGACTAGGTAGACATAGGTGTGTAGGTAGGTATGCAGGTGGTAAGGCAGGTGCAAGTAGGTAGGGCAAGGAAATAGGTTGGTATGGAGGTAAGTAGGTGTGAGTAGCTACCTACCTACTTAATTAGTGCAGGTAGTTGTGCAGGGTGTCGTTCTCAAAATATATTTCTAGCATTCTGGCAAGGAAAGAACTGCATGTACATGTCACAATACTAACAATTGCAAGCTTTTAGATATTTCAGAGTACAAGTCTCTTTTGTCTAGTTATATGGCGGGGCTAATCGCCGGTCGTCTCCCCTCCTCCTGCTCCTTCTTCCCCCCCCCCCCCCCCCCTCCCCCTACTCATTCCCTTCCTCAACACAGGCACATATGACTTACACGCACACAGGCACACACACAAACACACACAAAGACACTGCCTTTATCTCTCCCTGTCTCGTTTTTGAGGCAGATCTGGAAAGGGGAGGCAGCCACGGCGCCTCCTTGTCCCGCTCACTCCTTGCCATCCCCACCCCATTTTCATCGCGTTTATGAATCGTAATTTGGGAGACGAGAATCTTGTCAATGACATTGTAAATGACTGCTTTTCTTTCGTGACTTTCCTGGTGTTCGGCTTTGTCACACCCACCGCGCAAGATACATGCATTGGTACTTTCCTTGCGGATGTTATTGTTGTTGTTGTTGTTGCCTTTCCACCGTGCCCACGGGTATTGTGCGTTTCTGAACTGCACCGTAAAATAAAGCTTGCTGCCTTTTCTCTCTCCTACCTGATGAAGAGGGGCCGTCCTGGTCCACCATGAACACTTGCTGAAACGAAAGATCAACGCTTCCTCTTGGAAAAGCTACATACATAGACATGCAGCAGGATGGTAGATGTGACGCTTGCGCCGCCGTGTGCGAAACGGTGCAGTCCAACACAGCAGTACTATTACATTAGTATCAGAAAAACTTTCTTTTCCTACACGAGCTCCTAACTTCCCTTTCCCTTCCACTGTTCCCCCCTCCTCCGTTCTCAGTGCCGAGCATTTTTTATCCCACCCCCCCCCCCCCAACACACACACACACACCTTCCGTTCTCTCGTCATACATTTTATTTCCTTTCCTCCCTTTCCACCCCCCCACCCCCCTCCGCTTCTCTCCCAATAGTTTTGCCTCTGGTGGGCGCCCATCGGTCCCCCTGCCTCCTTCCCTCCATTCCCCCCTCCTACAAGCCCCCCCCCCCCCCTCACCTTGCTCTCCAGTCGATCATATTTGTTTCCGGACCCCTTCCACTCCTACACCTACACCTACACCTACACCTCTATCTCCACCTCTCCTTCGCGTACACCTACAACTACAACTCTCCTGCACCTTTCCTACACGTACATCTGTACCTATCCTACACTGACAACTACAGCTTTCCTACACATACACCTACACCTTTCGTTCCTTTTGTGATCTCCTTGTTTGTGCCAACAGAGTACTATTATAATAGTATTCAAGAAAAACTTTCTTTTTCAACGCGAGCTCCTATCTTCCCTATCCCTTCCACTGTTCCCCCTCCTCCCTTCCCAGTGCCGCAACATTTTTATTTTTGGCCCCCGCCCCACCTCCTCCCCTCCTTTCTCTCATCACACATTTTATTTCCTTTCCTCACCCCCCCCCCCCTCCTCCGCTTCCATCCCAAAAAATTTTCTCTCGGGCGGGCGCCCATCGTTCCCCTGCCTCCTTCCTTCCATCCTCCCTTCCTCCAACCCCCTCCCCCCTCCCCCAAAGCAAATCAGGCAGGTTGCTTGAGGTCTACCTTGCCCCGGCCCGGATGCGTCGAGAGGAAAGACAGGCCCATCCTCGTTCGTCCATGGGTCGACTTTCCCTCCAACCCCAGAGTCAATCAACTCTCCCATATCAATCCAGCGACACGGACTACCACCTGCCATCCAGCGACGTGTGTAGTAGCAAGGCAGTCGGAGTAGGAAGCAGCAGGCAGGAGCAGGCGGATAGCAAAAAGGGCAAGGAGCGCAGGAGAAATCAAAAACGGCGGGTGCCACGGCATGCCTGGTGGGTAGGTAGGTAGGCAGGCAGGTAGGCAGGCAGGTAAGCAGGTAGGTAGGCAGGCGCAGGTAGGTATGTAGGCAGGTAGGTAGGTAGGTAGGTAGGCTGGTATGTAGGTAGGCGGGTAGGTAGGTATGCACGTAGGTGGGTAGACACATAGGTAGGTACGCAGGCAAGAAAACATCGGGAATTTACAGAAAAAAAATAGTCTTCCCAGAACCCAGACACGCACAAACCCCAAAAATGCAGAAGACCAAAGTGAGTGCTCCCTGCCCCCCACGACCACCCCGCCCCCCCCCCCCCCCTCCAACCTCGGCCCCCCTCCTGCAACCACCCCTACCCCCCCCCCCCACCCCCCCTGGTATGTACGCAGGTAGGTAGGAAGGCAGACAGGTAGGTAAGTAGGCGGGTAGGTAGGTAGGCGGGTAGGTTGGCAGGTAGGTAGGTAGGCAGATAGGTAGGTATTAGGTAGGCTGGCAAGTAGGTAGGCTGGCAAGTAGGTAGGCAGGTAGGAGTACTGGTAGGCGCAGCAGTAGCAGCAGATGCTGCACTAGCAGCAACAGAAGCAGCAGCGCTAGGCAGCAGCAATAGCGGCAGCAGCGGCAGTAGCAGCAATTACCAACTAAACTCAACAACAGCAACAACAACAACAGCAACAACAGCAACAGCGACAACAACAAAAACAACAAAACAACAACAGTAACAACAACAACAACAACAACAACAACTCAACAACAACAACAACTCAACAACAACAACACGACCACCACCACCAACAAAAACAACAACAACAATAACAACAACAACAACAACCAACAACCAACAAAGAACAAACAAACAACAACGACGACGACAACCGACCTTGTGAAAATCTTGCTTGTTTTTCTTGGTAGAAACAAAAAGTGATTGGAGCTCGTAAGGCATCACCACCATGGAAATTCCAAAGGGTTTGCGTGCCCACATTTCGTCACAGATGCCCGCAGGTTCTTGTTCTTGCATAGAAGGGGAATGTGCTTTAATGACCCGCAATCTGCGGTGCTGCAGCTGCTAATCCAATTTCCGCAAAAAAAAGAAAATTTTGGTAATTTCGAAGAGGGACCCAAATTCTGTAAAGGGGGGAAAAATTTGGCTGTTCGCGGGAAGTTCCACGTGCCACCTGCCACCCCACTTTTAAAAAAATTATATTTTTTGCATCCGTTGGGGGGGATCTGTTTAAAAAAATGCGTTCTATGATTTTTTGGAGAAGCCCCGGCGGGGGGGGGGGGGGGGGTAAAAGTAAACAGAGACTGAAAAGAATTTTCCTTCCCCCCTACCCCCGTGATTTCCCCCGGTGGAATTTTGGGGCAAAAGAAAGAAACAAAAATGAGGTCGGTGGGTGGGTGTCTGTGATGGTGTGTTGGTGTTTGTGTTTGTGTGTGTGTGTGTCTCTGTATTTTACATGTACAGATCAATGTGTATTATGGGTGTCTGTATGTATGTATGTATTGTGCATGCATTATTTATATTTGTGCATGCATTATTTATATTAGTATTTGTATTTTGTATTATGTGTGGTGTGTATTATGTGTGTTTGTGTCTGTGTCTGTGTCTGTGTGTGAGTGTATGAGTGTGTGTGTGTGTGTGTCTGGGTGGATGGGTGGGTGGGTGTAGGTGTGTTGGTGCGTTGATATTTGTGTGTGTGTGTATCTGTGTGTGTATGTGTAAGTATGTACTAGTATGTGTCAGTCTAGTACTCAGTCTGTGTGTATATGTTTCAACCCTATGTAAGTACGGAGTTTTAATGACGCATTGTACTATTGCAAAGAGAAATATGTATGTTTGAAAGAGAAATCAGAAGCGAGCTTAAATTTGTAATGAGAAATCAGAATATGTATCTGTAGACAAATGTATAAGATCGGACCTATTACTGTATTGAATATGGTGTAAATATGAGCATATATTACTTGTATGTATTCGTGAGGAGATACTTTTTAGTTTTTTTTTCATCTAGATGACATTCTCTCCAATCGTGCTTCTGATTTCGTATTAAGTTTCATTTATCTTGCCTAGAATGATCAAGGTTGTTCTAAGTAAAAGAAGTCGCAGTGTGGAAAAAGAAATCAGAAGCAAGAAGTTTTTTAAAACTTTTTTAAAATTTACATTGGCTTGTTAGCGCCCCATGTAGTTCATATTGTTGTTTGGTAAGCTTCGTCTAGGTAGATTAGTGCCTACCAGGGATCCCAGCAAAGCCCAACCATCACTCGTTTGGATCCGTGCTTTCGGTCACGGACATACACATACACAAACACACAAACATACCAACACACAAATAATGCATACATACACACTCACATACAAAGACACTACACACACAACAAATAAAAACACGAAGACAAACACAAACACACCAACACACACACGCACACACTCACGCCTACAGACACCGACAGACATACACACCAGAAGACATACATACCCACATAATACATGCGTACATATGTTAAATAGATACATGCACACACTTACACAAACACCTACACACACACACAAACACACACAGACACACACGCTCGCACCCACACACACACACACACACACACACACACACAAACACCAACACACACACATACACACACACTTAAGCCCACACACACACTCACACACACACACTCACACTCACACACACACACAAACACAAACACCACCAAATACAGACACACACCATACATACATACATGCAGAATACACATACACACATATTAAATAATACATACACACACACGCACACGCACACACACTCATAAACACAAACACAAACACACAGACACAAACACAAACACACAAACACAAACACACAAACACAATACATACATACATACATACAATACATGCATGCAAGACATACATACAAGACATACATTTTTGTATTCTGTATATACTTAATTATAAAAATAATTCCTCTGTATATTCAGTTTTTTTCTTGTAAAGACTGTTGCTTGCTCTGTGGTTGGCTAGAATGAGATTTGAGACGACGACCAGCGCGCAGGCCCGGACCAACAGGAAGCAGCGCAACATCGGGAACCTGGCGAAGGGAGCTTGCGGACCTTGCCCGGTCGCCTGCCGTTCGCAGGGCAGCAGGAACAGCTGTAAAGCGCACGCGTGCATCGCGCGAGCACCTGCACTAGCCTCTGAACAGGTGCAGGACGGGGACTCGAGGGCTTTGGCCGAGCGTTGGTCCGGCCTTGCCGGAAACCAGAGCCAGACCAGGAATGTGTACATATGTATGTATGTATTGTGTGGGTGTGTCTGTGTGTGTGTGTGAGCGAGGGTGTGCGTGTATGTGTGTATGCATGTGTGTGTCTGTGTGTGTGTATGTGTGGGCGCGCCGCGCGCGCGTGCGTGTGTGTGTGTGTGTGTGTGTGTGTGTGTGTGTGGGCTGCAGGAGTGTCCAGCTGTGCTCTGCTGCTATCCTACCTTGTGCACATCCAGCTGTGCTGCTCCTTACCTCGTGCCACATGCCTGGATAGCGACCCGCCGGTAGCGCCTATGAGTCCGATCATGCCAGACAAGCAGCAGGCCGATGGTGCCTGCGTCCTGCTTGTGCTATCTTCCGTCAGAGCTAGTGCCTCTCCCTCTGGCGCGCACACTCACGCCGCTGCGGACTGCAAGTATCTGAAGAAAAAAGCATGTTCTGCCACAGTGTATTGTTCTTAATTTTGTTTGTCAACTGTGCTAGGATTTGCAAATACCCCGCTACAGGTACCGTAGGCTCCTTCCATCGTATGGTTCGCGCCCTGTCCCTCGCGCTACTCAATTTAGGCTATGGCTGACGTCGGAGACCACGACTACCAGTGGCACAAAACGAGACGCGGCATGCAGGTAAGTCGGTTAGTCGGCTGTAGCACCCCGCCCCCCCCCCCCCCCGGTCCGTCCGTCCGAAAGAAAAGAAAGAAGAAACAACAGAGTTCCAGGAGATCTTGATAAAAATGACGTCAAAGAAATTGAGGTAGTTAAAAAATTTCATTGAACAGCAAATATATTTTCAATAAATTTTTGAGGTTGATCACTGTCAAGTGGAAAATGCTCTGGAAAGTAATCATGCTATGAAAATTTGTTGCCGGAGCCAGGAAGTATTACTAATACACCTTAGGAATCTTTATTAAGTGTCAAAGTCAACAATCAAATTCACATTGACAATCAGAATCATGAGTCAAATTAGTGCAATTCAACTGTAACTTGTATTAATATTGAGAACCAGGGTAGGTAATAACTTTAGCCCTTAACCGGGCGAGCGCCACATTTGTGGATCATTGCCACAATTGTGGCAGTGTTTTTCAAACTGAATCATCTAAAACATGATCATCATTTCTCAACGTAATAATACTGAAATAAGCTTGATATTAATATTTCAAGACATGCTCAGTGAAGTCTATTAATATCGATACGTCAAGGTACGGAGGTAAAATCTCAAGTTATCGGGAAGTGACTTAGTTATGTTATATATCAAAAATAGGTGCCAGTTGAACGCGAGGATCCTAGTCATTGCCACAAATGTGGCAGTGTTTTTCAAACTGAATAAAATCATCATTTCTCAACGTAGTAATACTGAAATAAGTTTGATATTAATATTTCAAGACATGCTCTATCGATACGTCAAGGTACGGAGGTAAAATCTTATCTGGAAGTGACTTAGTTATGTTATCAAAAAATAAAATCGTCGCTCCAGCGCGAGCCAGGATGCACCCACTTGTTCGCTTAAATATGACAGAAGTAATTATTACAAACAAAGTACTGCTAATATTGCCACATTTGACTAAGGCGAATGGTAGCAGAGAGAAAAAAAAAACCACCACGAGCGCAAGAAATTGTTTGGTCGCTAACCAGTCGAATTCAGCGCCCTATCCTTGCATAACTATTTCGCGCGAAAGGAATTTTACCGAATCTTGCGTGCGTTGGGTTTTTCAGATATAACAAAAAATTCTCGTCGGCCGCCAAGGAAGTTTTCCCCCGAAAGTTGGGCGAAGGCCGGGGGGAGGGAGGGGGGGGGGGGGGGGAAGGGAGAGAAAAATTTGTTTCCCCGATTTTCGGGGGAAGGCCGTTGGGGGTTGGGGGGGGGGGGGGGGCCGAAAAAACTCAGACCCCCGAATTCTCCCATTTCCCGAGGGGTGGGGGGGAGATGGTGTAAGGGGAAAAAAATCACGAAGAGCGAAGAAGAAAATATCGTTTGGCCGCTGACCCGGCGACTTAGACGAGCTGGTCGTGCGCAACGGACTGTTTGGCGTGAAGGAATTCAACAGAATCTTGCGTGGATTGGGATGTTTGGATTTTTCACGTGCCACCTGTGACCCCGACCATAGAAGAAAAAAAAATGTTCGTCCTCGGCCTCCAAATTTTTCTCCTTGATTTTTTGGGGAGGGCCGGGGGGGGGGGGGCCAGAAAGATTTGTTCCTTGATTTTTGGTGGAGGGCCCGGGGGGGGGCGGGGGGCAGAAAAATTTGCTCCTTGATTTTTGGAGGAGGGCCCGGGGGGCGGGGGGGGGGGGGGGTGTCAGGGGGGAGCGAAAAAGTCGAATTTAGCGCCCTATCCGTGCATAACTATCTCGCGCGAAAGGAATTTTACCGAATCTTGCGTGCGTTGGGTTTTTCAGATAGAACAAGACATTCTCATCGGCCGCCAAGGAAGTTTTCCCCCGAAGTTGGGTGAAGGCCGGGGGGAGGGGGGGAGGAGTGGGGCGGGGGGGGGGGGGCGCAAAAAATTCAGACCCCCAAATTCTCCCATTCCCCGAGGGGAAAGGGGGGGGGGGGGCGTAAAAAAATTCAGACCCTCGGCCGCCAAAAAATTATTTCCCCGCTGATTTCCGGGGAAGGCCCCCCCCCCGGGGGGGGGGGCAGACAAAAATGGTTACTTGATGTTTTGGGGAAGGCCGGGCGGGGGGGGGGGGGGGCAGAAAAAATTGTTCCTCGATTTTTTTTTTGGGGCGGGGGGAGGGGCAACAAAAGAATTTCCCGATCAGATGCCTCTCCCCCTCCCCCCCCCCCCGGGGAACTTCGAGGAGGGAAAAGAAAGAACAAAATCCCACGATGAGCGAAGAAAAATTTCGTGGAACCGCTGACCCTGCAAATTTACGCGCAAAAAAAGTTTACCGAATCATACGTGAATTAGCAAGGTCGAATTTTTACGTGCCGCTGGCCACCCGCTTCGCTAAAAGAAAAAATCTTCTTTTCATCCTGGTCAATCATTTTCTTTGTCCCATTCCTCCCCCATTCCCTCCCGACTCCTGTCCCCCCCTCGCTCTTTTTGCTTTCGGCCTGCCCCGCATCTTCTCTTGCCCCCCCCCCCCCCCAACCCCGCCCTGTCTTTGTTTTTTCCCTCTCCCAACCAGTCCATATCACACTCCCCTCGTCAGTCTGATAAAAGAGACAGAAAGACAGAGATACAAAGAGAGACAGGCGGCGGTGTACCTTCCCTTGGTCATCCCACGCAAAACCCCCTTCATTGGCCCCCCCCCCCCTCCCTTCTGCCCTCCTTTCTCCTTTCTCTCTCTCAAACAAAAAACAAGACAGAGAGAGAAAGAGAGAAAGAGAGAGGAATGCAAGGGTGAAAACAAGAAAGAAAGAGAGGGAGGGTGAGGTGGTAGGGGAGGAGAGAGACCGAGTGAATGTGTGTGTGTGAGCGGGGAAGGAGTAGGTAACCCTAACCCTAACCCTAATGCAACTACTACTATCTAACCCTAATCCAATTACTACTACTACTTTCTAACTCTAATCCAACTACTACTACTACTATATAACCCTAATCCAACTACTACTACTCTCAAATCCTAATCCAACTACTACTATCTAACCCTAATCCAATTACTACTACTACTTTCTAACTCTAATCCAACTACTACTACTACTACTACTCCTACTACTATATAACCCTAATCCAACTACTACTACTCTCAAATCCAACTACTACTACTACTACTACTACTACTACTACTACTACTACTACTACTACTACTACTACTACTACTACTACTACTACTCCAACTACTGCTACTACTATCTAACCCTAATCCAACTACTACTACTACTACTACTACTACTACTACTACTACTACTACTACTACTACTACTACTACTACTACTACTACTACTACTAGCTAGCCCTAATCCAACCACTACTACTACTTTATAACCCTAATCCAACTACTACGACTACTACTTTCTAACCCTAACCCTACTCTCTAACCCTAACCCAACTACTACTACTCTCTAACCCTAATCCAGCTACTACTACTACTCTCTAACCCTATCCAACTGCTACTACTACTATCTAACCCTAGTCCAACTGGTACTACTACTATCTAACCCTAATCCAACTACTAATACTACTACTATCCAACCCTAATCCAATTACTACTACTACTTTCTCTCTCTCAAACAAAAAGCGAGAGAGAGAGAGAGAGAGAGAGAGAGAGAGAGAGAGAGTGAGGGGGTAGGGGAGGAGAGAGAGACTGAGTGAACTTGTGTAGAGAGACTGAGAGAGGGAGGGAGGGAGGAGCATCGCGGCCTGGCTGGAAAACCAGCAACAATCACAAACGTCAATATAAATAACCACCGAGCAAGAACAAAAAACCTGATTATATAAGATAAATAGTTACAAATTAAGTATATGCATAATACAAAAATGTATGTATGTATGTATGACTTTGTATGTATGTATGATGCATTAGATGCACGTATTGCATGTATGTATTGTGGGTGTATGTGTGTGTGTGTGTGTGTGTGTGTGTGCGTGGGCGTGAGTGTGTGTGTGTGTGTGTGTGCGTGGGCGTGAGTGCGTGTGTTGGTGCTTTTGTGTGTGCGAGCGTGTTTGTGTGTGTGTGTGTGCGTGTGTGTGTTGGTATTTTGTGCATGTGTATGTATGTACTATTTATGTGTGTCTGTGTGAAAAACGGGAAAGAAAAGGGGGGTTGATCCAAAGGCTCCCCCCCCCTTTTCGTTTTGAATTTCCCTATCGCAGGCCATTTTTGCCATATTCGTTCATATAAGGGCGATAACAGCATAAATCCCCATTTTTACATATGTGGTCAGACTTTCAGTCATTTTATTTTTTGCGGTAATGCGGTAAAATGGGACCGCCCCACCGCCCTACCGCTGGCTAAAAAAAAACGGCAAAATCGTCCGCAATTTACTCATAAATCAAAAATTACCTTTTTCTTTTTGTGCCGTTTGGTTTCAATTATGTTTTCTGGTAGTATGTCTTCTTTTTTTAACTGTTGCTTTATCTTCTTCTCCTTCGTTATCTCTTGGACTTGTTCGTTACTTTGCTTTTCATCATCAACTGGCTTTTCAAACTTAGTCTTTAATAACTCACGGGGGCTGACTAGTTCTTTGTTAGATAGCACAATCTTAAATCCGTTTCTACCCAAAACCGTATATATCTGCTTTGACCAAGTTCGTCCTCCTTTTGAAAATAGATTTCGTTGAACTTCCCTTCTTACCTTATCACCCGGTTCAAATTCATTAATACTTTCATCTCTTTCAATTTTTTGTTTATTAGTAGCTTTTCCATTTAATACATCAATCGGTCTAGCTTTGATTGTTGGATGAAAACGATTATTGTAAGCTTTAACCATATCATCAATGTATGAGACCCAGTCAAAGTTTCCATTTGTTTCAAATAGTATATCAAACCACCTTCTAATAGTTCTGATAACTCTATCAACTATTGCGAGTGCTTTGTGGTCTCCTACTTCAACTGTTCTGTGTTCAATGTTATGTTCATCAAAATATTTATTAACTGCTCCTTTGTATTCTCCACCGCTATCTGTTGTAATGATTTCTGGAATATATGGAATAGATTTCAAACCAGTATATACTTCATTCGCAGTTTTGTTTTTTAGCGGTCTGGCTTCTAAAAATCTACTATTAGTGTCAATCCAAACCAACATAAAGGCATATTTTTTATTACCTGGTTTATCTTTTAATTTAGACATATCAGCCAAATCTACGAACACTTGTTTCAACGGTTTATCAGCCCATATTGTATTCCATTTCTTACTTTGTTTTTTTTGATAATGTAGTTCTAATGCCTGTTGCTCTTTTAGTTCTTGTATATGGTCGTCCATCGCTTTCTAATACTTAATGACACCTAATACTGTATCCTTATATATTGCTCTTTCTTTTTTTTCTAGTTCAAAACAATAATTAGAACAAAACTCGTAAGTATAAAATCTGTCAAAACTATCATCAATGGCCGTAATCTGGTGGTTCGCTAAACACAGTGTTAATCCACACACATAGCAACTAGTGAAGTCATACATATGATGATTATATAGGTAGTCCATAATGTGTAAGCGAACATCTAATGGTAGGTTCTTAATTTCACTCATATATATATTAGAACTTTAAAAATATCTTTGAAACATCATTACTTTCTTTTTTTGACTTCTCTGGTTGTCCCGCATAAACATTGACATTAACACGGCCAGTCTTCTTACCTTTACCTTTCTTAGGCTGTTCCTCTTCTTCACTTTCGCTCTCACTCTCACTCTCTTCTTCCACTTTCTTTTTTACCACTTTCTTCGCCTTCTTCTGCTTAGTCTTAATCTTCATCTTGGATATTTTATCCGCAATCAGGTCAAGCATATCTTGTGCAACCTCTTCATCCGAGCTACTTTCTTCACTTATCTCACCGTCTCTTCCATCTATCATATCCTTAGCCAACTGTTTCTTGGCCGTATGTTCCATCTTTTCATCATTGGTCATTTCTTTCACATTCTTCGCCTCTTCCTCCGCTAGTAGTTCCCTAGCCCTCTCAATCTTCCTTTGCTTAGCCTTTTCCTTTCGCCTCGCATTCGCGATTTTAAGATTTTCTACCGAAGATTTACCCGGCATAACTGCTTGCTATGGGTTGCTATATTTTCCTAAATATAATATTTTAATTAAGATAATATATAGCAGAGACTCCGCCTCCGCACCTCCACAGGTTTTGGTGAAGCACGGTTCAATGGGCAGTCAATACAAATCGCTCTTAGGCTTGTCTGCAATTGCGGTGGACTCATTGGATATAAAAAATTTAGATTTAACGAACACAAACATAGTGGGCTTATACACAGATAGGGTGCCAGAAGATGCTGACCCCGTAAATCTTTACTTTACTAATAGCCGATTTGATGCGAGGTTGGCTTTAAAATCAACGACCGACTTAAAAGAAGGCACTAATCTATACTATACTGATGGTAGGTTTGATGCGCGACTAACCACTAAATCAACCACTAACCTTTCCGAAGGCACTAATTTATATTATACCACAGCAAGGGCTAATACAGATTTTGACACAAGGATAGCAACTAAATCAATAGATGCTTTAAGTGATGTAGTCATAACAGGCACCCCCGCTGATAACCAACTTCTTATTTACAGCACTGGGCAATGGCGAAATGTTGCTTCTCCTTTTCTTAGATTGGATGGCCTCACTATGATGTTTGGAAATTTAAATATGGGAGGTTTTAATGTAGTAAATGTGGGCACTGTTGATGGTATTGATGTTTCGGCTCTTGATAGTTCGGTTGTAAAACTAACAGGAGACCAAACCATAACAGGAAACAAAACATTTACTACTTATGTAGCCGTAAAAGACTCAAATCCATTAAACACTGGCAAGTTATTCTTCAATTACAACAATAATATGGGTTCTATTTATTCGTCGGATGCGGGTGGAGCCACGGGCTATCCACTAACTATTGTAGGCTCGTCCATACTTTTTGCTCCAACAACGGGGTGGAATGACATTGGCGAGCAATGTTTTAAATTTTAACAGCTCAACAGCAATCAGCGGACTGCCCGCACCATTCTATGACGGCGATGCTTCAACAAAAGCATATACTGATACAAAATTAGCAAAGGACGGCACAGTGGCTATGACGGGCAGTTTAAATATGGGTGGATTTTCAATAACAAATGTGAATTTGGTTGATGGTATTGATGTTTCGGCTATTGATACCGCAGTCGTAAAACTAACAGGAGACCAAACCATAGCAGGTATTAAGACATTTAGCAGTATAATAAATGCGAGTGCGGGGATTGATATGAAAAGCCAAAGCATAACAAATTTTTAATCTGGTTGATGGTGTTGATGTTTCTACTCTTGACACTTCGGCCGTAAAACTAACAGGAGACCAAACCATAGCAGGGAATAAAAAATTTACTTCAACAATAGAAGTGCGGGGTGCCACAGGTCCAGCCGCTTTTGATGGTATCGGTATTGCCTTTGATACGGCGACAAATATAGGAGAGATTGTGGCACAAAAAATAGCAACCGCGGCCTATTATCCGATACAAATAACAGGGTCATATGTTGATTTATATGCGGGGGATAATGTAATCGCGACAGCAACGGGCACGACACTATCTTTGAACAACAGAAAAATAACAAACTTAGCCACACCAACAGCAACAACGGACGGGGCGAATAAAAGTTATGTAGATACATTAGACGGGCAAAATGTGAAACTAACAGGAAACCAAACCATAGCAGGAATTAAGACATTTAGCAGTGCCCTTGAAATAACAGGAAATTCAACGAATGCCACAACAAAAGGAACATTCGTGGTCTTTAACTCCACAGCCAATATAGGAACTATTGGATGCCTTGATATGGGCACGGGTGTAAATTATAACTTTGAAATAAATGCGAAAAAAGTAAGTTTCGTTATTGATGGAGCAATAGTCGGTTGGGTAAATGCTTCGGGGCTAGATTGTAATAGTAGCAAAATAGCGAACCTTGGAACTCCAACATTATCAACGGACGGAGCGACAAAAGGATATGCGGACACATTGGACGGACAAAATGTAAAACTATCAACAGACCAAACCATAACAGGAAGTAAAACATTTAATGGTGCGAGCACTGTGATAAAATATCTAACTTTAACGAACAATGCTGATTTTAATAATCAAACTATCACTAATGGCGGAAATATAACATATAATGGGGCGAGGATATTAAACCAAAACGGAGGAGATATCTTTTTCAGTCAGACAACGGGTGATTACCAATATTTCTTATATACTTTAAATACGGCTTCAAGCGGAACCGCGAACCAACGAGGCTACCTATTCACGAATGTAGCGGCTGATGTAAAAGGGGCGGGACTTTATATTTCAAAACTTTTGGATAATAAAAGTGCTTCGTCTGACATTGTCCGTTTCAACAATGCTGGCGGTATGCGGTTTTATGGAGCCTTAGATATGAATTCAAACAACATAACAAATGGCGGAACAATAACGGGAACAACATTAACGGCAACTGCTGGAATGACTACAACAACGGCAACCGCAAGCGGATTAATAACAGCAAATGCGGGGATATCAACAACAACAGCAACCGCAAGCGGATTATTAACAGCGACAGGAGGGTCTAGCATAGTTATACAAGGAAATACGAATGGAGGTAATACGAGAGGAATATTTTTGTGGGACACTGGCAATACAAATTATGGCATTTATATGGCTTCAAATGGGGGAGCTACAAATACCAGAAGTCTAGCGGGAGGGTCTGCGGTTGCAGGCAATGATTTTACTTCCTTTGCTGTTAGATTTAGGGTAAGTAATGCTTCAACCGACGGATTTATATGGGAGAACTCGTCCGAACAATTGTTAATGTCATTAAACGGGGCAAACGGGACTTTATGGACAAAAGGGTTAATAACGGCTAGTGCGGGTATATCAACAACAACATTAACAACAACCGACAATATAGTAGTAGGAGCGGGTAAAAGTGTGATTATTGATAGAAGTGCTGTTGCTAA
Source organism: Paulinella micropora (assembly GCA_019918135.1). Classification (NCBI taxonomy): domain Eukaryota; phylum Cercozoa; class Imbricatea; order Euglyphida; family Paulinellidae; genus Paulinella; species Paulinella micropora. The sequence goes on along the minus strand of WBZZ01006624.1, from coordinate 15,271 downwards.
TAATAAACTGGTTTTATATGATAGTGGAACACCTTCAACAACTGGATTTTATGGATTTGGTATTGCTAGTAATACATTAATTTATAATGTTAATACTTCAACGGATAGCCACGTATTTTACTATGCTGCAACAAATGAATTATTTAGAATTAACAACACAGCAATCACTGCTTCAAAGGCAATAACGGCAAATGCGGGCATATCTGTTGTTAATAGCACGGCAGATATAAGAGGAGAAGCAAGAAGTGGGTCTCATGCTACACCAGTCGGTTTATATGCTACCGCCAATCTTGGCCAATCTTCTGGTGGTGTTGAATTTAGACACAGCAACGGGACACAGGGAGTTGGTTTTGGTTATAATTCAATATATGCTACGGGGAGCAGCACTAACCAAGATTTAAATTTTTATGCGAGGGGGACTGGCGTAATCTATGCTCAGAGTGATACAAGCCTAACAACAGCATCCAGCGGATTTTTAACATTAAGAAAAAGACCAGGCAATACGACAAACCCACAAATATTTATGAAAGCAGGAGACTCATCAGGTTATGCTTCAATAATGAATACAGGAGGTTTATTACATGCTTGGTCAACTTCATTATCAAATGGTGAAAACAATACGGGTTATGTTTATTTGGCTGCGGGAGCAAATACATGGTCTTCTGGTTCAGACAGGAGATTAAAATCAGATATTAAAACACTAGAATGTGAGGGATGTTGTGAGAAACTTATGAAAATTAATTGTTGCTCATATTATTGGAAATCAGACGAGAAAAAAGAAAAAAAGAGCCACGGATTTATTGCCGATGAGGTTAAAAAAATATTTCCAGAATTTGTATCTGAAAGTGGAATGAAGGCAGACGACGGAAAAAGCATCCTTGAAGGAGTATCATATATGGAATTTATACCAGTATTAGTCAGTGCTTTTCAACATTTAACGGAAAGAGTAGTTAATTTAGAAAAAGAAAATAAAACTTTACTTAATATATTACAAGACCAAACCAATTTAGTAGCAGAAATACGAGCAGTTTTATTTCCTTCTAATGCCCCCTAGATTACACCCACCACCAATCATAGAAGTAGATGGAGGCGAACTCACACCAGAGTTAAAGAACCGTGTGCTTGATGTCCAAATTAAGCAGGAAGAAAAAAAATTAGACCACGAATACGAGGACAGCTGGGATTGCTGTTTGACTAAGCGAAAAACTGACAGCCGACTTATTAAATACTTATTTCAAATGGGTATCATTATCGCCATCATCACCCTTTGTATCGTGAGGTTATCTGAAAAGAACTTACCGTGCGAGGTTGCCAACACTTATGTGGGTATTTTGACCTTACTTATCGGCATCTGCCTTCCTAGCCCATCTAGTTCAAAGAAATGAGCATTCATATAGTTGAGTTTTATACCAAGAGCTATCACCAGCACACATCAAAGGTAAAGCCTCATCCCATCCGACACACCAATCGCTCATCGGCTTATACACACATTTAAATTTGGTTTCTATTCCTTTTTGAATACACCACACACAACTTTCATTTTTTTTATCGCTGACCCGTGGATAGAAATCACAAGCAGTCCGAGCAGAAATATTAATTAATAAAAAGTTTATAAATGTAAATATAGAGAGCATCGCAAATGACAGACTATAAATACCAAAAGATTATTTTTCTAAGTAATGATTTTGCGGGAGGTAGCAAGACATTTGACAAAAACATTCAAATGAGCTTTACACCGACTAGAATGAATGTTAAGTTTATCCACTATATGAACGATATGACTGAGACGAAAACGAAAATCCTTTATATGGACCGTATTGGAATTATCGGCACATTCGCCGACAGCACCACGGCAAACATTTCAAATCTCGGTTATAATCTTGGAAATATCGGCTGGACTGACGGGCAGTATTCGTTTCGGGTATTGAAAACAGACAGCGGTAATATTGAGACTGACCCACTAGCTGGAAGAATTGTTATTTGTTTAGAATTTTTGGCTTGATAAAATATAGCGATGGAGAAAATCAATAATGTAAAGGTAAAACCAGTTAAGCAAAACGGAGATGGAGACAAGTTGGCAAAAGGACATAAATTATTTGATGAGGCATTCGCTAACATTTTTCTTCTCGCTCGTAAAAAGAGTGGCAAGACGACCGCACTGTTTGAAATCCTGAAAAGGACAACTGACAAAAAGACCCGTATTGTCATTATTGCCAGCACAATACACAAGGACCACATATACAAAGAAATGGTTAAACACTTCAAAAAGAAAGGCAATCCAATGGCTATATACACATATTTGAAAACGGATGGACTGTCTGTGATTGATTACGAATTGGACAAGCTCAATAAGCCAGATGAGGAAGAAGGCGAAATCATTCAAGACGAGAAAGAAGAACCAAAGCCGAAGTTTCTTTATTTTGGTAAAGAGGAAGAGAAGAAGAAGCAGGGACAAGCACCAGCAGAAAGACCGAGCAAATACATTACACCAGAAGTTGTGTTTGTGTTAGATGATTTAGGTAGTGGGTTGAGGGATAAGTCAGTGAGCGATTTATTAAAGACTAATAGGCATCATAAAAGTAAGGTGATTATGAGCTCGCAGTATCTAAACGACTTACGGCCAGAGGCAATTAAACAGCTGGACTACCTCCTTATTTTTCCTGGGCAGTCTCAGGATAAAATAGAACTTGTGTATAAACATTTGGACCTTGGATATGACCTTGAATACTTCATTGAAAAATATCACGAGGCGACAAAAGAACGATTTAACTTTTTGTATGTGGATGCGGTATCGGACGAGCTAAGGCAGAATTTTAATATTCGTTTTAAGTAATTTTAATATTATTTATTTTTTTTCAAACATTATATAGATGCCAACATCACCAGTGATTATTTCACAACCAGCAGGATACAATATCGGATACAATCCAAGCCCAGTCAAAATGCCACAAGCAGGAGGAAAAAAGAAGAAGGGAAAAAAGAAACAAACAGGAGGCCGAGTTAATTGGAAAAAAGTAGGACAAGCGATAGTGGATGCTAATAGATTTATCAAGAAGAACCAATTGATTTCAAGAGGTGCTACCTTTCTCAGTGATGTCGGAGTTCCTTATGCGGACCGTGTAGCGAGGGCTGCGGCGAAGCAAGGATACGGCAAGCAACGAGGAGGAGCTGTTAAATTTAGGTAAGGACAAACCACTCAAATAAAAAACTAAACCTTCTATTATTTTTTTTACTCAATATAATAGTAGTAATGCGAAGTAAGCCAAAGAAACTACGACCCCCCAGAATATACAGAACCAAAGATGGCCGACCATATATCAAAGTGAAAGGCAAACGAGCATATCTCAACTTTGGCGAGAAAACGAATGACCTTTCAACACTTCAAATCGTTAAACTGTTTTTGAAATATATGAAAGGGGACAATAAAACGAAGAAAACACGAAAGACGAAGGACCGAATTGTTAAGTCCGAATTCAATCGCCTTGAACACGAGAACCGCAATCAGATACAAAACAACCTGCTGAAAAAATATGAACTAATACACGAGCAGGAGCAAAAGGAAAAGAAGTTAAGAGAACAGGCAGAAGATGAGAAGAAAAGAATGGATAGGAAGGAGAATGCCGACATTAAAGAAAGACAAGAAGACCTCATAAGGGAGGCGAACAGAGAGCAAAAACTTATAGAGGATGTAAAATTTGAACAAGATAGAAAAAACAATTTAATGCTATTACCGCCTTTCCAACCTCAATACATACAAGCACCACCACAAGCACCACCACAAGCCCCACAAGCACCACAACTAGGACCACCACAAGCACCACCACAAGCACCACAAGCCCCACAAGCACCACAAGCACCACCACAAGCACCACCACAAGCACCAGAAGAAAAGCAGATGCCATTGAAAACAAAAGAAGAGAAAAAGGCCGAAAAGGAATTAAAAGAAAAATACATTGAATTAATGAAGAAAGCGGGCTTTACAACTAAATTTATTAAAAGTTTGAGCAAAACAGAATTTATCAAACTTGGCACAGGAATAGAGAAAGCGATAGCCGATGCCCAATCAGCAGATGAGCAGAAAGAACTGGCTGAACAATACAAAAAAGAATTAGAACAAGAAAAAAAACTAGCGGAGGCCAAAGCGAAACACTTTGAAATTAAAGATAAAATATCATACATATCCGCAGGTTTAAGAAATGATTACAAGTATCCGAAATTGGATATACCCAAAACTTTGGGCCCTGCTTTGGAAAAAGAAATGAAAGCTCGGGGCAAACCACCACCCAAAAAAGTTAAAGGAAAACACACGACTGCGGGTATGGCACAAGTTATAGTAGATGAAGGCATTGATTTAGGAATAGACCAGAATGAAATGAGAAAGAAACTCGCGGATTATTTGGGAATAAACCAAGCTGGTGCTGGGGCAAAAACGATGGAGGAATTAATCCACAAACTTTTAACGATAGCAAAAATTAAGAAATATTTGAAGAAGGGTAAATACAGAAAAAAAATGAAGAAGAAGGATTATGTAAATAACTTAGTATCTGAAATGAGAAGCGACCCAAACATTAAAAATCAAGTTTCAAATAATCTCGGTATTCAACCAACCGAGGAACAGCCAACAGAAGAGCATCTACCGCAACAACCACAGCCAACAGAAGAGCAACCAAACCCCACCGCCGAGGTAGACACCATTCAACCGCCAAACCCCACCGCCGAGGTAGACACCATTCAACCACAAACACAAAATGAGAAAGATATAAATCCAGGGGTCGTAGGGGCTGGAAGCCCATACAGAGGGCTAATGACGGATGAAATAGACAACATTATGAAAAAGCACGAATGGTATTTGGGGACTGTGGCGAGCGATGAAATAAACAAACTGAAACCAGAAAAAAGAAAGAAGTATGGCTTTATAATGAACTTGGATAAGTCTAGCCAACCAGGCTCACATTGGATTGCTGTTTGGATTGATACCATTAAAGATGACGCGATTGAAATCTACGACCCTCTCGCTCTGTATAAGCCGACCGAGCTATTTCTTCACCAAATGAAACAGCTTATTGAAAAGAGTAAGCCGAACACATACCTGCTTATGAAGGTTAATCAAGTCAAAAACCAAAGCGACACGACAGATACCTGCGGATGGCATAGTATACGGTTTCTTTTAGAGCGAGCAAAAGGGAACCGCTTTAAATTTGCTAGCGGTTGGACTGATTTGAAGGAAAAAGAAGCCGATGAGTTGAAAGTCCAGAACGGCTATGGCTTTGACACTTTTATCTAGGTAATTAAAACAAAAAAATATATTTTAGAATATATACAGTAATATACTTGGAGGTGCGATGGAGTATCGTGGTGGGCGAAGTAGCAACATTTACTATGTCAATAGCAAAAATAGGATAAACGGCACGGACAGCGATTTTACTCACTCCATTGATATGAAATCGCTAGACAATCCAACACATTGTAAAATTTTACATATCTATGTGCCTAAGTCGTATTACTCTGTGGCGAGCCCCTATAATACTTTTATTCTGAGTGAGAATGGTAACGAGGCACTCATTACGATACCAGATGGCAACTACACAATGAACAACTTAAAAAATAAGCTGGCCGAGGTGCTAACCGCAGAAAGTCCCAACGACTACACATACACAATAACAAGCAACAATACGAATACTGACCCAGAAGATGGCAAGCTAACATTCACCGTAGCGAACAATCCCATTAACATTCAACCGCGGTTTGTATTTGACGACGAAACTCGTATTCACGAAATTATGGGTTTTGAGCGGTCCTCTACTTACTTCTTCGCTAATAATACACTGAGGTCGCCAAATGTCATAATATTGACTGGCGAACAAACATTATATTTACAAAGCGACCTCGTTGGCGAAGGCGATAATCACGTGCTCCAAGAAATATACACGACGAATGAAATCCCGTTCGGCTCTGTTATCTACGACGGCTCTGGTAGTGAATACGGAAAACGGCTATCTACGAGTTCAAGCAATGTGTATCGGTTTTACTTGACTGACGAAAACGACCAGCCAGTTAATCTCAACGGTTTAGGCATTGTTATGACATTGTTGATTTACCGTGAGACGAATTATTTTAATTTATTTACATCGTTCTTTAATTTGTTAAAATCTAGGTAATTAATTAATTTATTTTTTTTCTCATATTAAAATATATAGCGACCTTTGATTGTAAGTTTACACAAAATGCCTACACAACACGGAGGCGAACTAGATTTCAGCAAGACTGACTACATCAGTGCTTCTTATCGTTTGAATAAGCTGGCACCTCGTGAGGGTTCTGGAACCTTTGAGGTCACTACTGCTGGTGGACAAGAACGAAGCTTTGACCTTATTAGCCGACCTTTTAATCTCGCTCGGTCTTATTTGAGTTTTACTTATACTATGAGAGCGGCTGGTGCCAACACTTATTCTAGAATTTTTATGGACTGCCTTTCACAAATTAGTCAGATACAACTTCAAACCCGTAGCGGTGTTTATCTGTGCGACATTAACAATCTTAGAACTGTGACTAAGATGCTGTGGAAACCAGAAATGAGCTTGAAGGATTTTCTTGACCTTCCTAACCACGGTGATGCTAGTGGTTATGGCTGTATGCTCCAAAAGTGTAATGCTAACGGATTGATTAACATTAGTGCTCTTGAAGCAACTAGAACAGCCTTTCGTGCGGCGGTTGATGGTAATAACGATGTTGCTGCCGCAACTCAGGGTCTATTGAGAGAGCCCGTGATTTCTGCTCGTCGTCACGATGATGCTGCTTTGACGACTGGTGTTGGAGCTTTGTCGGCCGTAAATGTTAATTACAATGAGGCGAAGTATCTTGTTGGAAGTGGAGCGAATGCCGTTTTGGCCATTAATGTTAAAATTCCTTTGGGTATGATTATTAACACTATTTTCGCACTTGATAAGACTATTATGTTTCCAGAGATTTTGACTATGCGAATTGTGTGGAGTGCTACTGACAGAACTGGTTATACGGTGACGAATGGTGCTGCTACTGCTATTAGCACGGCAAATGTTGGTAGTGCTAATATGGCTGTGTCCGCTGATGTCACCAATCTTGCCTTGTTTCTTGCGGTTGAAACGAACCCTGATGTCATTCAATCAATCCAGCAGAAGATTGCCAGCCCCGAAGGTATGAGCTTCAATATTGATTATCCCTATGTTTATAAGAATACTACACCCGCAAGCACGACCCAAAACATTATTATGCGATTTGACCGCGGGCACGGTCGCCGTTTGAAGAAGATTTATCACTCTGTTTTTAACAATGAAGAAAAAAAGAACACAGCTTATGACCACGATAACCGTGCCGCCGCTAAGGTTGTCAATTTTTACACTACTCTGGATGGTGCCCGCCAGCAAGATTTCAATATTGATGCTGCGAGCGAAGAAGACTATATGTATCTGAAACCAAAGATTGAGGGTTCGGCCTTGATGAATAACGATGTGTATAAATACAACTGGTTCTGGGTTGATACTTGGGATAATACCCGTCCGCTATGGAGCAAGGACCAGAATGAAATCAGTGGTTTAAGCCTTGATACTGAGCGACGATGGGAGTTTATTGCGACCACCGCGAATGCTGCCTTCAACCATTACACCGTGGCAATCACTCAGCGAGAGGTTCAGGTTAAGGCGAATATGATAACCATCTCATAAACCAGGTAATTAATTTTTGATAGATTATTTTTTTTTAATAATATAGGAATGTCTCATCAAAGAAATTTAGTCGCCCAAAATCCTGACGGAGATTTCATTAATGTCAAAGTCGGATACGATGGATATGTAGGAGGGGTTCAAAATATGAAAACTGCCTTTGGTGAAGCATTAACCAGTTCATTAACACCAGTATTACAAGAAATTTTTCCATATACAGTTAATACAAGGGTATGGACGAAAACAGAAACAAAAGCAACCGTTTCGTTTAACAGTAATATGGCAGAACTAAAAACGACAGCAGATGTTACTTCTAATGCGGTATTGACAAGTAAAAAATCAATAAAATACAGAACTGGTATGGGTGTTCTGTGTCGCTTCACTGCCTTATGGACCACTGATGAAGCTAAGGAATATGTATCATTTATTGGTATTGGCGACAATAACCTACAAAATGGATTCTACTTTTATAAGGATGGTGTGGCTGGTTTCTGTATAGCACACGCGAAAGGAGGTGTTGTTTCCTATATTCAACAAGCAACCTGGAATGACCCATGCGATGGAACAGGCGATATGCCGCTATTAGACTGGACAAAGGGAAATGTCTTTCAAATTCAATTTCAATATTTAGGCTTTGGGGCCATTAAGTTTTCAATTGAGAACCCCAACACAGGCGAATTCCAGCAAGTCCATATGATTAAGTATGCGAATGCCAACACGGGTGTCAGTCTGCGGAATACAACTCTTCCATTTGTTGCTCGTATGAGAAATGATGCCGATACAGGAATACAAATATTGAAAACAGCAAGTTGTAGTATGTTTATTGAAGGCTCCAACACCGTTAATTCAAGCATATCAAACGAAGCGGAAGGAAGTAAGGCGGCGAGCACCACGGAAAGCCCAATCCTCAGCATAAAAAATAAAACAACTTTTAACGGTGGTGCGACCAATTATTCAATCGTTTATCCATCTCTAATAAGCATATCAAACGATGATACCAAAGTTAATGTAGTGCGAATTGTGAAAACAACTGGAACACTTACGGCGGAGAACTTTGCTGATATTGATGCTACAACTTCAATCGTGTCAAAGGATACCGCCGCGACTGCTCTTGGTGGTGCCACTATAACGGATGTCATACTTAAACTGTATGTTAATGCTACTTCAAGCCAGCTTATTGACTTGCGAACTTACGACATACAACTCGCACCTGGTGAAAATCTAACATTTTTACAAAAGTCTGTCGCGACTGTTAATAATGGAGGAAATGTGAGTGTTATCGTTAATTTCTTAGAAGACCAATAATAATTATTTTTGTAATAATTTTTTCTAATATAATAATATAGGAGGTATGTATAGTCGTAAGTTGTATTTTGTGGGTGGCAGGCGGTTTCTAACAAAAACATCTATCAAATCCCACATAAGAAGAATAATAAGCAAATATAACGATGGTGAAGTTCTGAACCCAGAAGACGGCAATTTCGTGCTAGACCTAATAAGCCATCACCCTTGTCTAAAAAATGGCATCATTGATGTTGAAAGTAATTTGACCACGGGGAGAAAACACTTTCGTGTAGATGGTAAACCGTTTTCGTGGAATTGCTGTGTTGACCTCATAGGCCTTAGCAAATTAAAAAAAATGGCGAGAGTGATAAAAGAAGCAAGCAGGAATACGATAAGACCGCAAATACAAGAATATCTTGACATCGTGGCTATTGATGTATTCGTTGAACCGCGATACATATGCGAAATAAGCGGTGATATATATGAGCGGGTTGATGTCCACGTAGACCACCACTTTGACATCATACAATTCAAAGACATCCTTCAACAATACCTTGAAGTAAATAGAGAAATAGAAGTTGAAGATAACCTATTGAAAGAACCGCACTTCACCAAATTTAGCGACTTTCACAAACAGAAAGCAATATTGCGGGTTATAAAAAAAGAAATCAATATTAGAGGAAAAATGTATTACCTACGATAAAAACTTTTTCAATTCGTCTTTATTACTACACCACGGCTGACGAACTAGCCATTCAATATATGGCTTATCAATCTTTGCGATGTCTTCTATTTTTTTCCCTTTATATTTGCCGAAATGAAACAAGTTTGGTTGAGCATTTCTCATTTCTTCAATCGCTTTTATTTCGTCGTGGATTACCTTTTGGACATCTTCCAACGAGAAGGATTTTTTTTCTCCTTCAATGGAAAGTTGTTGGAACTTCTCGCACAGTCTAGTTAGGGTAGACATAGTAGAGTGTATATAGTAGGCGGGAAAAAAATAAAAATTAAATATATAGAATGACCGAGTGGATAAAGTTCGTTAAGGCTTACTCTGCTAAACACGGTATAACCTATGGTGAAGCATTGAAAAAAGCTGGTAAGGAATACAGAAAGCAAAAAGGCGGTAATGCGGATTTATCAGAGGATGTCTATTTGTCTTCGTCGGATAGAAAAGGTTCGGACGGTTGGAAGCCTGTCGCTAGCAAAGAGAAATCAACAGTGTATGAAAAAGATGGCAAAGCTATTGTCGCATTTAGGGGGAGTGCGGATAAGCGAGACTTACTCACCGATGTAGCATTGGTGAAGGGTGTATTGAAAAGAACAACGAGATACAAAGAAGAGCAGAAGCTGGTTGATGAAGTCATAAAGAAATATGGTAAGGATAATGTAGAGCTGACGGGTCATAGTCTTGGTGGAACAATCGCAAAAGACCTGAGCCGACAGACTGGTGTAAGGGCTACCACATACAACAAAGGCAGTAGCACGAAGGACCTAATTGAGGGAGTGATTGACCGAGTAGCTGTTAAAATTAATCCAAAAGGGAAAAGGGCGAAGACTGCGAGGCTAACCACAAACTACCGAACAGCATTTGACCCAGTATCGTTAATGGGTGTTACGGCTGTAAATACTAAGTTAGTGAAACCAAAAAAAGGAATTCATACAATTAGGAGTTTCAAAGGTAAAGGAGCCAAAAAAATATACCTCCTACGTCGGTAGACAGTATCTATGACTTTCATAATTCATTTGATAGTCCAATATCGTTCAAGCAGGTGGCACGACTTAAAGCAACATATAACAAATTCATTGACAGTAGGTCTAGATTTATCCACACTGGTGTTGTTCGGCCTTGTGAGCAGTGGATGGTGGATGAGAATGTAGGCTGGATGTCCGCATACGGTTTCTTGTCTGGTATCGTTTTTTTTCTATCAAACTTATGCTCAATATCGTCAATCGTAATGAATATATGTTCTTTGGTATCCCTAGTAATAGTGTGAATATCGCCGTTATGGACAACCTTCGTATTACAACGAAACACGACCTGATGACCTGTTTTAAGCGGTTTATTTTGTAGCATTTTGTTATTGCTTTCATTAACATTGTTGTTAGAGTGGTGTAATATTAAAGGTGGGTTAGGGTCAGTTGGTTTAGGGTGTGGCTTAACTTGCTTATTGAGAGCATCTAATTCTTCAAGTGTTAGTATATCAGGTAGGCAGTCTTTTGCTTTATGTTGGCTAAGCTCATTACCACCTATTTTGTAATAGTCTTCTACCTTATTTAAGATAGATTGTAGAACTAGGTCTTTGGCCTGTCTGTAATTTGTATCAAGATTTATTTTTGTAAATAGCTTGAAAGTTTTTGACTTGTGGAATGGTTCGGATGTTGGGTCTGGGCAAGGAAGCTGAGCTAAGTGGCCAAACAGAATAATAGATACACCGCCGAATGGTCTGTTGATTTTGGTATATTTTCTGAGCATATGGTCCAGACTTTCTAAATTCTTGGAGGTAAGCATAGAAACTTCATCAATCGTTATTCTGTGATTAATGGCTTCTTCGCCAACTGGTATCGGTAGCGGAAGTCTATGACATAGCATTGTTAGTATTTTTTGGAGTGTATATTCAGAATTAATAACTTGGCGAGCATTGTGTGTCATAGCGGTTGATAAAGTCTTTTTGTCTTTGAAATGGGTGTTAGTGTATTTTGATGGCTGACCAGTTAGGTATTTAATCATTTCAGATTTACCCGTTCCAGCTTTGCCGTGAATAAGTAAGAGTTCTTGTTCTGGTAAAGGTTTGTATTCGTCTTTGGTGCTATAATCTGGAAGCTCTGTATCCTCAAAGGAGGAGAACTCTGGATATTGTTTATGTGGTGTTTCTAAGAATTTCTGTAATGGTAGTGTGTCTTTGAAACCGCTGTGTCGCTGGTATGTTATCCGTGGTTCGCCGTTTATGTAGGAAACGAAGCAAGTCATATTTAGCTGTGGTGCTATGAACTCGTCTTGTTCTTTAACCTCGGGACGAAATTCTTTTCCTGTTTTCATATATTCGCCTTCGTATGCGATACTGTCTGTATTAGAATATAGTAAAGTTCGCCCAGTATTTACAAGCTTTAACATTTGGTTATGAAGAACTATCTTTTGGTATGCTAGCACATAGCCAGTTAAATGAGACATTTGAAATATGTTATCTGTTTGGTTTGTATCTTGATATGTGTAAATCATTCGCTCTGGTAGTAGGTCGTTGCCCATTTCGGTGTATTTGGTCTTGTCGTATTTAACTCGTTTCAGGAACAATAACCTATACCCTTTTTCTTTCATCATAAAATGTATTCGCTCATTGTATGACTTTGAAATGGTAGAGACTTGCTGAGTTCGGTGTATGTTCTTGTTCAAAGAGCCTACCAGTAAGTTGGTTGCTTTGGCTAATGTGTCGTGTTCATAGCCAGGCTTATCAAAGTAGTAATCTTGTATATTTGTTATGTGTTCTGAGAAGGTTTTGAAGGGGTTGAAGTGGTCGTCTGCTACATATAACCTCTTAATAAATATCTTAACTCCTTGGTCAAACATATACAACAATGCGGGTATGGGTTGGCATTGTGTTCCTTTTGTGGTGTAGCCGTTGAAGAAGGTTGGCACTTTGAGGTGCTTTTGGTCGTAATCAAAAACAGCATAACCGTGTAGAGGTTTGACCTTATTGTAATATTCTTGTGTCATATTTTGGTTTATATTAATTATGTTGCGAGGAGCTGTTGGATATTCATTAAAGTATGACGACATTTCACCCATATTACCTAACGAAGCATTTGTATAGGCTTTGACCATATCAATCTGGTGTATCTTATTGGGGCTTTTGGTGTGATGATTAAAGATATGATGAAACGGTATTTGACCAGATTTTACGTGTCTTAATATATTGGGTTCAGTAATTTGTGTGCGGTGTTTGGGTTTGTGTTTGTTAATAAGACATTCTATGAATACCTGTTTGAAGTATGATGGCAATGACCAAGCTGGGGTATCCTTAGGAACGAATGATGCGTGTTTGAAACGGTCTAAGCATTTATAGTTTAGTTTATTTTCTTTATCTACTATTCCAATAATGTTTCCAGAATGGTCCATCATTGAATAACACTCCTTATGTTGTAGGTCAATTTTAGTTTGTATATTGTTGAGTTCTTCCTGTGATATCCATTTGTTCTCGTATTGGTTCGTAGATAGTTTCACATTGCTGGTTTCGTGGTTAGTAGCATATTGGGGTCGTGGCTCTGGTATGTTTTCGTTAATATCGTATAGTAGCTCAATTGACTTAATGTGTTGGATACAGATATCTTTTTGTTTTCCTTTTATTAATGTGGCGTGATAATCGCTACATCTGATTATTATCTGTTTTGGGTATTGTTTGGTAGATGCTCGCCACAGTATATTCATACCATCAAATACATAAATCCTACATCGGATAAAGTCTTCCATTTCTGTTAGGTCCTTTTCTGTCGCATATTTGATATCCTTGAAGCGGTCTATTATAATATTGTCTCGCTTTCGTTTTCTATTGTTTGGGTTTGGAAAGTCTTTCATAATACATTCTAGCACACAGTTTATTTCACCCTGTGCCATTGGTATGACAGCATTATTTTGCGGATGAACTTGGTCAATTGTAATAATTTTAAGGTCTTTGTCTTCTCTTTGTTCGTAAAACCTTGCTTGCCGTTCTACAAAGTTTCTAACCGCATTGATTGACCGCTTTAATTCGTTGGCTCTGTATATTCCTCTGACTGGTCCGTGATATCCTTCATAATCCAGATGGACTAGATAACTTGTATTTGGATTTAGCTGTTGGAGCTGAGCTTCCCATCCTGGGGCATATGGTATAACGAGCGAGTTATTTCGGCCGACTAGTTCAGGATGGCCACCCGTTAGTCTGTTTATAAGTCGCAGGGCGGTTGGAGTTGTAATGAGATACCATCTTCTTTTACCTCTTTGTCTGATGTAGTCTCCTCGTTGCTCAATATTGTAGAGCGGAAATAGGTTTGGTTGGTATTGGTCCATTGTATATAGATAGGCAGGATAAATTTTTTGAAAAATAATTAATTGTATTACTGATATTATATAGATATGTTATATTTAGATGTAAAATACTTTACAAAAAAAAATATTGAGGATTAATTTGACTTACTCAGTCGCTCTTCTAACTCCTGTATCTTCTTTTTGTATTCTTCTATGTCAAGCTTGGTCTGTTGGGCTTTCGCCTTTCGTTCTTCGCTTAGGCGGTCTTTATTGCGGTAATAGTATGCGAGAGCTTTCTCATTATTCCTTTTTCTCCTTGCATCTCCTTCATATATCTTTGGTCGCGGCATCTTATATATATGTAATATTATTTTTATAAATATAAATAATTATTTAATTTGGTGCTTTTGAAATATGATACTGTGTTTGAAAATGCTTTTGTAAATGTGATTGAGAAACACAAGCAAGCTCACATACTTCGCAGAAATATTTCTTTGATTCTTTTATCTGTTTGTTCTTTTCATTTTTTTTCTGAGTTAACAACTTTTTGTTTACTGAGTAATATCCGTTTTGTCTTTCACGAATTTTCTTTTTGTTAATATCGTAATATTGCGGTTGGTATGTCTCGTGATATTTTTCTGATATTTAATAACTCTTTCAACAGTGGTTGAGTTATACTTTCTATCATCATCTATTGGAATAATACATTTTACATTTTCAATAGGAGTTGATTTAAATCCTATAACATTATTAGAATTTAATGTAGGTTTTAATTTGTTTACAAAATCTTGCTCAATAATATATCGTTCCATTTTGTCATAGATAGTCTGTGTATGTATAACTTCATATTTGAATTTTTCAACACCCTTATCTCTCATATGGCTATAAAGCTTTCCATTAGTTCCAATCTTACAATTATGTTTATGACAATTCCACCTTAGTGATATATTTTGTGTGCTTCCTATGTAAAATTCGTTGTCATCTTTATCTGTGTTATTAAAGATTTTGTAGATAGTAATGCTTGTCATCTTTTATATATGTAATACTATTTTTATAAATGTAAATTCCCCGAGAACATAATTGAAACCAAACGGCACAAAAAGAAAAAGGTAATTTTTGATTTATGAGTAAATTGCGGACGATTTTTGCCGTTTTTTTTTAGCCAGCGGTAGGGCGGTGGGGCGGTCCCATTTTACCGCATTACCGCAAAAAATAAAATGACTGAAAGTCTGACCACATATGTAAAAATGGGGATTTATGCTGTTATCGCCCTTATATGAACGAATATGGC
>WBZZ01006622.1:195000-215165 GCA_019918135.1 Paulinella micropora | reverse complement strand
TAAAACCAACATTAGACATATAGAAAAAAGTGTCCAACCCTTGTAAAAACCGACGAAGGTTTTCTAAAAATCAACAAACTAAGCACACTAAGAGAGATTAAGACATATTAAGCACATAGTCCATATTTTTACTACATAAAAATATATATAAACAAAGTTTATATGGACTATGTGCTTAATATGTCTTAATCTCTCTTAGTGTGCTTAGTTTGTTGATTTTTAGAAAACCTTCGTCGGTTTTTACAAGGGTTGGACACTTTTTTCTATATGTCTAATGTTGGTTTTACACATTTTAACGGCTTGTTTTATACTTTGCGGTTAGACATGTCTATCCAACATAAATGATCACACCCCGAAAGGGGGGAAGGGGGGGCGGTTTCAACGAAGTTGAAACGGGGGGGTTGGGGGGTTATTAAGTTAGAAAAAAAGTAGTTGTGGTTGCTTTCCGCCCTCGCCTTTATCGTGGTTGGTTTCTCGGTTTTCCGTCTGGCCTAATGCTAATAGTCTTTCTGTTTTCGTTAAAGTAATCAGTCCATCTTTCTACATTCTTACTTGGTTTCTCGCCGTATTTTTTTTCGTATAGAAGTTTAAGTTCCCTTATTTGCTTGGCATATAGTCTTCCATATTTCCTGTTATATTCTATCTGATCATCCGTGGGGGGTTTAGTGTTCTTCTTGTAGTATTCTTTATTGTATTGCTTTATCTTGTCTTTGTTCTCTCTACGCTGTTGCCTTTTTCTTTGTGCTATTCTTTCCTTATTCCGTGCATAATATTCTCTATTATACCTTTGCATTCTTAACCAAGCAAAAGTGTTATTGTATTTTCGTTCCATGTGAGTACTGGGCATGTTGTTTTTATATTATTGACCTTGACTTTAACATGATATTGACCATTAATATATATGAGCACGGGAGAGAGAGTTTTTATAAAATACCGCTTCCTACATAGTGTCCAATCCCCCACGTTGGCCATGTCCGACTTGACCCTTAAGCCCTCGGACACTTTTTATTATGTTTTTTAAAGGATTTTATATATTATTATTCTTACTATTAATACTTTTTTACTTTGGACAGGGTGTCCAACCTTATATAAGAAAAATAAAAAAAAAATATAGTCTCTACTAAAATAGTATAGCCTATATAAAAGGGTTTCCGGCTCCCAAGGCCAAAGGGCGGACAGGGGGCAGGAAGATGAATTTTATAAAAACTCCCTCTGCTCTCTCTCGCAGTCGTCCGCCCTTTAATGATTGAAATCCAGTGGAAATCTAATGATTAAAACAATTTTGATTTAAATAATTAAAACAATATAATTATATATATAACATGCCGGATATTATAGCGAGATTGCCGTATGATTTACAAGAATACATAAAAGCCTTTTTGTTTAATAGCGATTTACTAACAGACGATTACGAATTATGCGACAACTGCGGGCTTACTTTATCATTTGTAGAAAGTCCAATAATTCACGCTGAGAATATGGAGTGGTATTTTAATTACTATTGTTTTTGCTCTAGAGAATGTGCCAGTGAATATTTTGAGTTAGAAAAAAATAGACTTGTCTAATATATACCAGCCGATGTGGAGCGAAGATGACAAGAAGTTTGTTAGGCAGTTAAGAGTTGCTACAACTGAAAGTAAAATTTATGAGGTCGTGTCCAACTTCTACGATAATCTCCGACGCGTCGGAGATGGGAATGTAAAACCAAGTATAGCCTTTCATAATGCTATTATATCTTTATTTAGCACGCCAACGAGTGATGAAGAAGTGCTTGAGGCACTAAAGGTGATATATCCTAAATATGCTATCGTGTATCCAAATTTGAATAGTAGAAGGCAAAGACTTTCTGAGGTGAGAAAAAAAGCAATAGAGCCCAACCAAAGTGAAAAAGTATATGAAATGAGCAAACTTGATAAGTATTTTAATTTAAATGAAGACGAGCGGATTGATATCGTTGAGGGATATAAGAAAGATGTCAAAGCCAAAAATGAACAAAAAATACAGATTGATGTCCGTGATGTAATGGCTAAAATGAACGATATGATATTAAGTAATGACCCTTATCTTAAACTGCTTGCTTTGATGATAGCAATTGGAGCAAGGCCTGTGGAAATATTTGATAAAAACACATATGAATTAATACCAGATAAACCTTCTTGGTTGCGAGTGAATAACCTAGCAAAAAAGAGAGAAGGACAAAAAAAGAATTGGACTGAGAGGCCTGTTGTCCTTTTTACTCCCCAGTTTGTAATAGAACAAGTAAATTCAATACGAAACCATTTCAAAAAGAAAAAAGCAGTTATCATTAACAGTGAAGGTGTGCTTGATAAGCAAAAGAACAATGAACTAAATAAAAGGATTATTAAAATCTTTCCTTGGCTATCGGACTACACGCAGAAGAGTAGTATGTTGCGAAAACTATATGCTAGTTTGTCATATAGTAATTTCGCCAATCCAAAATTAGAGAATTTTAATACGTGGGTTTCAAATGTGTTGGGGCACGGCGATATGCTCACCAGTTTTAGTTATAGTTGGGTTAATGTGGCCGACCCTGAAGAAATTAAGGCAGAAGGGATTAAAACAGAATTAGAAGAGTTGAGACGAAAAATAGATTTATATTTGAATTTAAATAACACTAATGAAATTGAAAGTAATCTAGATAACGGAGGCGAAAAATGTAAATACCAACCATTAGGTAAAAGTGCTAGTAGAGAGGATAAGTATAAATTGCTTGAGCAGATATGGGGCGATTACGAGGGGCAAATAACAAATACTAAACTACGACAATTAAGCGGGATTGGAGCCGTTATTGTCAATACGTTTATTAAAGAGAAGAGGAGCGAAGCGCCGAAGAGCGACAGCGAAGAGAGTAAAGAGACGAAGAGTGAAGCAAAAAAAGCAGAGGAAACAAAAGCACCATTAAGAAGAAGTGCTAGAATTAAAAAGAAGGCTAATACTTAACCACAATCAATGGGGGCACTCTGTATTGCTTCCTGTATTTACTCTCCAACCTGAAACATGCAACGGAGCATATGGTGAACCATTCTATGTAATCCACACTATCAACATTTACGGCGATTATAGGCGGATGTGATTGAAATGTGGGTGCCAGTCCGCATATATCACAAGTCCCTTTGTTGATATTTTTTATGTTTTCCAAATAGACAAAGGTTTTAATGTGGCCAACGATATCCGCGGGCAATTCGTGTATTATTATCGGCATGTTTTTATATAAATATCTTATAATATAAGATTAGTCTATTTTTGAAAAAAAAAGACTTACATATATAATAAAAATGAATTTGTTTGGTCAAAGCACGAGCACTCCATCGTCATCATCTACATCGTCATCATCTTCTTTATCAATAGATAATATCAAAGACGCATTACCTACAACGGCCTTCGGAGAGTTGCGAACGGCAACTCTATCGCCCGTATTACAAAATGTCTTCACTTATGGTATTAATACTCGTTTCTTTGATAAAACAGAAACAAACGGCGGTGTGGTATCAACTGCTAATTCAATGGCGGTTTTAACGACATCGGCCTCAGGT
The DNA here is from genome assembly GCA_019918135.1 of Paulinella micropora. Taxonomy (NCBI): domain Eukaryota; phylum Cercozoa; class Imbricatea; order Euglyphida; family Paulinellidae; genus Paulinella; species Paulinella micropora. Next base: position 211,611 of record WBZZ01006622.1, on the reverse strand, counting down.
AATTCAACCGCACAGATTACGACTATAGAGAGAGCAAAATATAGAAGTGGTATGGGTTTGGTTGCTAGATTTTCGGCCGTGTTTCCAACAACCCTCGCGGCAGATACTTTCAATTGCGATATTGGCATAGGCACACCAGCAGACAATTTATGTTTTAGACAATCAAGTTTGGGAATGTCCGTTGTAAGAACGGCGGGAAGTGTTGAAAATGTGGTTAGTCAGTATGCATGGAATGTTGATAAATGTAATAATACGGGAAACTTCCCCACGATTGATTTTACCAAATTGAATGTGTTTGAAATAGTCCTCCAATATCTGGGTGGCGGTCAGATTACATTCAAAGTTGAAAACCCGCGAACTGGCCGAATGGAAGTAATTCATGCGATTAAATACGCGAACACTGCTACCACTCCATCATTGGATCAGGCGGCATTTGCTGTTTATGCAAAAGCATATTCATCAAGCCTTCAATCCGTTGTAATGAAAACGGCGAGCATGTTTTTGGCAGTTGAAGGGAATATTGATCGGACTATTGCTATAACTAACTCGTATGATGCTGTCAAAACTATAGGAGCAACTGAGAATGCCATATTTACTATTAGAAACCGCGCCACATTCAACAGCAAAACGAATTACAACATAATATATTTTGAGAATTTATGTGTCAGCAATACAGATACTAAAACATGTATTGTGAGAATTATTCTTAATACCACATTAGGAGGCACACCATCATACAGCAATTACGATACAAACACATCATTAGCCGAAGTAGATACGGCGGGGACGACAAGAACGGGTGGAAGTGTGATATTTACATATGTGCTGTCTGCTGGTTTGTCCATATACATTGATTTGTCTCAATATAATATCAAGATAGGAACAAGCAAAACATTTACCATATCCGCACAATTAACGAGCGGTGGAACGGCGAGTGTTTATGCTTCATTAAACTGGATTGAAGACCAGATTTAAACAAAAAAAAATACACACTTTCAAAAATACAGGCTTTCAAACTTTTTTTCTATCTCTACTGCTAGATTGTTAATATTTGTTTTTTTGTCATTTCCTCAACAATTGGTGCATGGTATTTCCTTAAATACCGATAAAACTGATCCATATTAGTCCCGCACGGGATTATATCTTTTTTTTGTTTCAAACGGCACTCGTTGATAGCCGTTATCAACTTAAACAATTTATCTATATTGTCCAAAAATATCATATATAATAAGGGAAATTATAGTCCAAATGTAAATAAACCGATAGGATTAAGCATGATAGACTTTGAGAAGAATACTAACTTCAAAATTGACAGGACATTCAAGCACTTCACCGCCCGCATTTCTAATTACAATATCAATAGACCTTAAACTTTTTGTTGTATTGAATGGGACGTAATCGGCAACATCATTAGAACTCTCAAAGTAGCACTGGACTCCATACGGCTTATCTAAATTACATTTACCGACCACAGAGAAATTACCATTTGCTTCAACTAAACCAGACTGATTTAAAGCACGGCTATGGACATAAACGGCCGTTTCACCGATTAGATTGACTATAGATTGCATGGTGCTACTCGCCGCCGCCGAGATATCGGCAGTTAATCCTATCTTGTCGCTAATCGTGCTATTATCGTAATCAAAAGCATACGTATCACCAGTGAAAGCAAAATTCAATTTATTAACGGAGTTCAAAGTTATAACTACGGAGTCTGGTGCAATTGCTGAATTAACAGCGGATTGAAGGGCGGTAATAAATGTATCAATGGTGTATTGATTTGCTGTTACGATTGCCGTTTTTGTAGCCGATCCCGTTGTTTTAATCAATGTGAGAGTGTTGGCATAACTCGGTATGTTTGGGAAAACATTTGGGATAGAGATACTTTTAACGACATAAGCACTGATTATATCAATATTGCGACCAGTTGCTGGTAAATCAACGACGAAACGGCCATTGTGAGTAGAAGCGGATTTGGATTCTGTTTTATCGCTTGAGGAGACACGAAGGAGGAAATTTTTGCGGGTTCGCTTTTCGTCTTCTAAGTTAGAGATCGTAAATGACATTGCTATATTATAAATTATATATTATTCTAATTTTTAATTTTTTTATTGTTTGACCACACAGCGACTGGGATAAATAGAAGCAACTTTAACATATTTCAACCAAGCGGTAATGGCGCGATTTTCATTATAATTGGACGCATAACGAAGAGTGACCTCAGCAGTTCGTGAGTTATTGACTGCGAGACCAGATGCACCAATGTGTGGCGATTGATTGAGTGTCTGGATAATGGTAGCAAAACCACCATTGGTTGTAGTCGCAGTAACATCGGAATCACCATAAAACTTGCGAAAGTTTTCAAGTGAAACAGAGCAAGTCATATAAGCATCACGAATACCCATAGTTGCTTGGAGATTGTTAATATACAACTCTGCGCAGTTGCGCTGTACTGAGGCCAGATCATCGGTGGCTCCTCCAAGTTCCATCTTCTGTTGCGGAGCATACCAATCACCAATACGGCACTGATACTGCCTATAAGGCATTTGAGTAGTTCCAAGGTTATCAATAGCAACACTATCAGCGAGCACATTTTGCGTGACGATATACAAGCACTGAGCACGAGCAACGGCCTTATTCACTTGAAGATTGAAGTCATCGCTCGTTCCGGGGTTTGCCTTCTGGTTGTAATATGTTTCATAAGTGTATGGAAGGCCTTCCTTGCTTCCCATCTGTTCCAAAATATTTCTCTGGACGGCGGGAGCAAGAGAGAAGGTCTCCAACATAACAACTGGATTGGACACGGTGAAAGTCAAAGCAGCGCCAGTAATCCCAGCCGCTGCCTTCCCGTCAGTGGTGCCAATAACAGACAATGCTTCCTGAGGCGGTGCAAATGTCAAACGAAGTCTCATACCACTAATCAAAGAAGGAGGAATGAGAGTTTCTTCATTAAACACTCCAGAGAAATAATGAAGAGGAACACAAACTTTCAAATAACTACCAGTGCCTACGACAGTTGGAGTATTAACGGAAAAGTTAGTAACATCAGTAGTAGCACCAATACCATTGCTAACGGATAAAGATTCGCGTTGTCCCGCCATCTGTGCCTGACCGCGGTAATCAAGAGGATAGTGCCACGGGAGAATATTTCGCACCATCTTGTTCAAATCTTCAATTCGTTCAAGTTCGCTACCATCCTTACTTTCCAACAAAAATCTTTCAAAAATAGCGGTAGCGGGTGTATTTAGGAAACCAATACCGCAGTTATTCCCCGCGGTCGTAACCAACCCGTCGGCTTTGATATCAAACGACAAGTAGCAATTCTTTCCATAAACAAAATCAGTGCTTGCCTGTAGTGTAAAAATCATTTCAGTCCCAGACGAAGAGGTATAAGTCTGCTGATCGGAGAAGTTCTTCTTAAAGATGCTCCCTTGCTCCGTGAGTGCCAAGTTTGCGGGCAACTCATACTTGAGGTTGTTGAGGGACATCAACTCCTCCGTGTTCTTCATGTCCTTGGTTTCACTCATGGTGGAAATGCGCTCGCTTATATTATTGTTGAAAAAAAATAATTATTCTAAAAATTAATCAATTTATTCGTCAGGCAAAAACACATTTTTTATTTTTCTTACATCCCCTTGTATTGATGTCAAAGCACTATCACTCTTTTCTCTGCTATCAAGTTGATACTCTCTAGATGTAGCATTCTTCACGGCTTTTTGTAAAAATTTCAAACTAGACACGGCAGTATCTAAATCAACAACATCCGACGTTCCTTTATCGCTAATATCTGGTAGCATATTTTGTAAATTATACGTTGAAATTGGATACAAATTTGAATATTCCGTAAGGTCTTGATTTACGAGAGGAGCACCTTTATCAGACCATAATTCAAAATGATTTAGCATCATACCATCGCTTACTGGCCTGTTCGCTTCATTGAGTTTGTTAATAAACTCGTTGGACAATTTATTGGAGGCACGCGTGTTTTTAATCATCATATATAAAATATATTATTTTTTTATCTGATTTTGTTCTTCTTCATAAAATTAATTAAATGAATAAGGTCTCGGCAAGTTTGAGAATTGAATGTTAGCCTATCAAGTTCTTCAAACTCCGCGTCTGTTAGTCCTTCTGATTGTGTTTCCACTGGTGGTGCGGCGGGCGTTGTTTCTATGGGTAAAGCATTTGGGGGCGGTGCCGTATTTGATACTGGATTTGGCTGTAAATCGGGTGTTTTTCTGTTTAACGAAAGGTCAGTAGATTTAGATGAGGCAGTTTCTATAGGTGAGATACCGGCTGGTGCTTGTATTTTCTTTTTTCGTGGCGCTCTTGGTTTAAGTTGCGCGGGAATTTCTCCAGATTTAATCTTGTCGCTGATTTGAATTACGGATGTATATTCTGGTGAGCCCTTCTTTGGACAAAACATTCCTTGAATGCCATTCTGCTGGCGGTAGATAGATATCGCCTGTAGGTATGGTGTGGTAAATAACTTGCTCATTGCTATATATATGTATAAGTTAATTTAATTTTAATCAACTTTGTTTTTTTGTTTATTTTTTTAAGTGTAAAATAGTATCAAAATTTTTTCTAAATACTTGGCGTTTATCGGCAACCCTATTATTAATAAATAAAAATGAATAAGGGTCTGCTGTCGCATGTCTAATCAACATATCCATTTCCTTATCGCTTAAATACTGGCTCTCGTGTTCCGTCTTTATTCGTTCAATCTCTGATCGCTTCACACCTGAAAATATAGCAATATAATGAGCGTTAATTCGCACATTCCGCGGGATTTGCATGTATGATTGAGTAGTAATCCAAACGGATACCTTCGCGTGTGTGGAGGCAAAGGCTATTTCTTGTAAAACTTCGTGTTTAAGAAATTTACGAGATTGAGCAACATCATCACATATTATTAATATCTTTGGTGCTTTTTCATATCCCTTCGCCTCTATTTTGCTTTTTTGTTCGTCCAAGATTTTTCGTAATAGTTCTGGCCTGTCTTCTCTTATAATGTGGTCGTCCTTCAGTTTCAAAATGTCCGTAAGCATCTTAGAAGGAGATAAACAAAACATATAAATTTCGTCCCACCAACCCTTAAGCATATGTTTATTACCTAGCACGTTAGCAATCATAACTGACTTCCCACTTCCAGTCGCACCGCATATAATAAACAGCCCCATTCCGGGGAGGATATTGCCCTTTTGTATCGGCTTCTCTTTGACGCTATCGCGTTCAGATTCAATTGCTTCAATTTGTAAGCCCTTCTTAAATTTTTGTTCCTTTTTTGGTAATTCCGTTATAATCGGTCGGCTAACTTGAAACTCATGTTCGTGTAATTGTTCAATTTTGCTTCCTTCTAGTGCCGTTCGCAAAAGTGTTTTTCTTGGTAATCTATTTGGTCTAAGTCCGCGCTTCATTTGTTATATTTAAGCATTAATAAAATAGTTTTGATTATGTCTGTAATTATCGTATTCAACGCCCCACGGCATGGGAGGATGGGCATAATTGTGAAAGAATGGAGAGTATGGGCTTCCATAAGAATAGTCAGACGGGGGGTTGATTAGCGGTTTAAAATCTTTCTTCTCCGCCCTTGTTTGTATCTGCGGTGGAATTTCCGCTTTGAAGTTTTTAACCAACCGCGATCTAACGGATGGCATGCGGACTTTGTCAGAGGCTCGTTTAATCATAACCGCCCTGTTATAGCGGTTCATAATCATGTTGTTGTTAGTGTTGCCGAATTGAGTATTATCATAAAGTTCATACATTGGCGCATCTAGCACGCGATCCTGCCGTTCCTTGTTTCCTTTAAGCAGTATGTTTGTTTTATTAGTGCCGATACCCCCATTCTGGTCAGATGGTGTAATGAAGCGAAACAGATTTGAGAGTTCCTTCTTTTGTTCTGCGGGCGATTTCCCCATGAGTTTATCAACAAAATCATCAATGGATCGCATGGAATCAACGAGTGCTTGGTTTGGCGTTGTAGAAGGGTCGGGGTCTGGATTTTCTTTATACTCTTTCAATGTAGCATCATCAACTATGGCCTTTTTCTCATAAAATGGTAGCCCTGCCTTAGTTCCGCTTTTATACACTCCCGCTTGGACTACATCGGGTTCGGGTGCTTTCACATCCGCAGGTTCTTCGCTATCATCTTGAGGTAAGGCAGGTACAAGCGCTTTGCTATCATCTTGAGGTGGTGCTGATGCTTTACTATCATCTTGAGGTGGCGCGGGTGCTTTACCATCACCTTGAGGTGGTGGTAATTGTATTTTTTTCACTGATGGCAGTGCGGTCTTTATCATTTCTTCAAATAGAGTTTGTCCTTCTTTCACATTGTTGGCCGTATAGGCTTGTAATGCCTTTTTGTATAATTCTTTAACTTTACCGATTTCTTTTTCGTCTGTTATTTCGGCTTTGTATCTGTCATACTCTGCTTTTACTTCCGCAACAGACTTTCTCACTAGTTTTCTCTCCTTTGGATCAGCGATTAATGAAATCTTTTGTGCGACGAGATAATCTTTAAATTGCGTTCTTTGTTCTTTTGTCAGTTGGTTTTCGTGCTCAGTTTTAATTCCGTTGAGTAATGTGTCTCGTAGAGTATTAAGTTGTGGCATTTTTATTCCAGTGTTTCTGGTCGCATGTGATTCAATATCCCTGATACTTTTCCCCTTCCACGCATCAGGATTAATCTTTGATTTGGTAGTGATAGCATTAATGGCGTTAATGTATTGCTCCTTTATTTTCTGAGAAGTTTGTTCATCAAAATCTCCGACTAATGAGTCAATAGAACCTATCATGTGCTTCCGCGCTCGCAGGTCATATTTGGTTTCGGCTGGAGTGGTCATTTTTTCCGATGTTATATTAATATTATTATTATTTCCGTTTTTTATTGTTTCCGACGGACTAGACGATATGGTTAAACTGGGCGATGGTAATGACTTAAGCGAACTAGACGATGCGGATGCGGATGCGGATGCGGATGCGGATGCGGATGCGGATGCGGTTAAACTGGGCGATGGTATTGGTTTAGGTGGTATTGATTTGGGCGGTGGTGATAAGGTTTGAAGTTGTGTAGGGTTTGCGATTAACTTTTCACTCGCGGAGTAAGAATTGGTTATATTTTTGAGAATATTATCAATTTGGAGGGGGGTGTCTTTTTCGTTGGATACTTGTATTAATTCGTTATTTTCTCGTTCAACTTCAATATTAGAGGCTTTTGACAAGTCTTCATTTTTTATTGATTTCGGATAATATGTGGAACTTACTTTAGTGGCATATTCATACCAATCTTCAAAGAAATCTTTGTAATTTATCTCAGCCTTTTGTTTATTAATATTTGCTTTAATGACGAAATCACCTTTATCATCAAAATAACCGACGTCTGCTAAATATTTATCATACTTAACCATGAGCGCATCAACCATTGTTTTTACTTTTTTGTATTTTTCCGTATTGTCATACATAGTATATGCCATTTCAAAAGGCGCCGTGAAAATATGTTTCCCTTGCATGTGATAAGTATAAAGCCCCCATCCCCCGATTGCTTTAAGTTCTCTCCACACGCGATTTAGATGCCCCTTGCTTATATCACCCTTATTGTGTTTCGTCTTTATTCCACCAAAAACAGATGGAAGTTTTGCGACCATATATTTAAGAACTTCCGTGGAGGTTTTCCATTCTCGCATCATCAATGCTATTTCTGCCATCAACGAGTGGTCTTTGTCTAAAGGCTGCCGAATAACCTTATTTAACTTAAGCATTTCAAGCACAAATCTTCCCATAGCCTGACCACCTATAACCGCTTCGCTCAATATCGCGTGAGGGGCATTGTGATCGTTCATTATTTTTCCTACATTTGCTACGTACACCCAATCCGCTTGATTTCTGACAATATAATCTGACGACATATACATAAGATCATGTCTAACTGCTTCATAATCAATTCTATTTACTGGTAAATGAAACGATTTAGTGCCCATTCTGCCATTATAACTTAATGCGAAGCGATCTCTCATATTCGTCCCTCGGCTGTTGAAATTGTAGCCCGGAATGTGCCATTCTTCTTCGTAATACGCTTCATACGGATTAACATCGGCTATTTTTTTCTGCTTAGACATTTTTATCCGCAGTATAATATATCATGGAAAATAAAAAGGAAAAAAGTAAAGACGAACAACAACTTGAAGAATTGGAAAAACTCGGCAAAGAGATAGACAACATCCGCATTAATCAAAACTTGGTAAATAAGTATCCTGCTGTATTTAGACAGCCAAAGAATATCCTTTACCGCCTGCCACTGACGGATAAGCAACGAGAGGCTATTTACAATAATATAATTAAAGAGAAAGATAATATATAATGGGGCTACGAGAGAAAGCCTTGTCATTGGGTGCGACAGACTTCGGCGAGAGTAAAGTGAAAGGAAAAAAGTATTATGTCGTCTATAACGGCCGTCGCATCAACTTTGGGGCATCTGGTTATTCAGATTATACCAAACATCAAGACGAAGACAGACGAGAAAGTTATCGTGCCAGACATCAAGCAATTAAAACAAAGGATGGAAAGCCCGCATATTTAAACAAAAACCAACCCGCATATTGGGCATATCACTTACTTTGGTAAATTATGAATATTATAATATATGTTGTTAATATTGCTCTTCGTGTGCTCGGTTATGTCGCGGACTGCCTGCGACTTTTACTCACGGATAAGTGAAAAAAAGAATATAAGTTGTGTTTATTGTATTCAAAAAGGTATAGATACTGGGTTTAAGTGTGTTTTCATAAATAACGGAAATAATATGTGTCGTAGTTTTGATGAGGCACTGCCGTTAATGTGTGCTGGCGATAGTTCTTGGTATAAGATACACTTGTATGAGTGCTCACTTCTTTGAAGCATTCGGGCTAGGAAGCACTATACCAATCAAGAGTGTTAAAATTCCGACATATACATTAGCCTGCTCACAAGGCATGTCATTTTTAGCGAGTTTTATTAAGCAAATCGTAATGATTGCTATAATTATAGCCATTTGAAAAAGATACTTAATCATTCTGCTATCGGTTGGTCTATTTTTCATACAACAGCACGACCAGTTATCCTCTAATTCGTGCTCTACTTTTTTTTCTTCATTCTTCAACGAAATATCCAAAACACGATTTTTCAACTCTGGTGTTAGTTCCGTATCTCGGACAAGTCCGAGATTATCTGCCATATCAATGAGTGGAGGTGGAGGATGTAATCTAGGCGGCATTGTTTTCTGCTAATTGTTTTTTTAAGTCGGCTATATCATTAGTTATATTATTTATCCTATCTCGGACATGTCCGAGATTATCCGATAATTGTTGAACGGCCTTAATTAACGGGGCGATAAACTCAGAATAACCTATACCATAACCGACATCACCACTATCAATACATTTAACATCTTCTGGCTTAACACTCACACCTTTCAATTCGTATTCCGCTCTTTGCTTTGGACACGGCACCATAATTGTTTCTTTTATAAATCCACCAAAATCTAGCATATCCATTTCTGTTAGTATTTCTTCTAATTCCTGTGCTATTAAGCCAGTCCTACATTTCTTTTTGTCGTCAATCATACGATAGCAAACTGGATTTAACTTATTAATAAAATCTAAGCCTAAGCATTCCTTTATATCTTCTTTTTTTCTCCTGTCTGAATATTGAATTGGATTAGACAATACCCATAATTGTCCATCGCTCGCTTTCAAAGACATTAAAGCAGTATTTGAACCATTCTCCCATATGAACCCACTCGTTGAAGAATTATTCACTCTAAATCTAATAGAATAAGAAGTTAATCCTCCGCCTACTCCTCCCGCTGGTGCTGTTCCTCCACTTAACGATTTACTTGCCCCAGACTGGCTCATATAAATCCCCCAGTTTGAATCTCCAATGTCCCACATAAATATTCCTCTCGCATTCGTCCCGTCTGTTTGTCCTTGAATTGCTATTTTCGCCCCATTAGTTGATGCTGATGCCGTTGTTAGTGTGCCCGTGTATGTAATCCCCGCATTTGCCGTAATCAATCCTTTCGTCCATAAAGTCCCGTTTGCCCCGTTTAATGACATTAACAATTGTTCAGACGAATTCTCCCATATAAAACCATCGGTTGAAGCATTACTTACCCTAAATCTAACAGCAAAAGAAGTGAAATCGTTGCCTGCAACCGCAGACCCTCCCGCTAGACTTCTGGTATTTACACCTCCTCCATTTGAAGCCATATAAATACCATAATTTGTATTACCTGTGTCCCACAGAAATATTCCTCTTGTATTACCGCCATTAGTATTTCCTTGTATGACTATGCTAGAGCCCCCTGTCGCTGTTAATAATCCACTCGCAGTTGCGGTTGTTGTTGATATACCCGCGGTTGAAGTAATTGTTGTTCCTGTTATTGTTCCGCCATTTGTTATGTTGTTTGAGTTCATATCCAAAGCACCATAAAACCGCATACCGCCCGCGTTATTAAAACGGACGATATCAGACGAAGCGGATTTATTATCCAAAAGTTTTGAAATATAAAGTCCCGCACCTTTTACATCAGATGCTACATTCGTAAATACATAACCTCGTTGGTTTGCGGTTCCACTTGAAGCAGTATTTAGAGTAAATAAGAAATACTGATAATCACCCGTCGTCTGTGAAAAGAATATATCTCCTCCGTTTTGGTTTAATATCCGCGCCCCATTATATGTAATATTTCCACCATTAATGATATCCACATTATTGAAATCGGCTTGGCTTAACAAATTCAGTGCTCTTACATCATTTCTACTTCCATTAAATATCTTAATTCCTGTTATGGTTTGGTCTCCTGTTAGTTTTACATTTTGCCCGTCCAATGTGTCCGCATATCCTTTTGTTGCTCCGTCCGTTGATAATGTCGGAGTTCCAAGGTTCGCTATTTTGCTACTATTACAATCTAACCCCGAAGCATTTACCCAACCGACTATCGTCCCGTCAATAATAAAACTTATTTTTTTCGCAGAAATTTCAAAGTTGTAATATGTTGCTGTTTTCATATCCAAACTAGCAATTGACCCGATATTGGCTGTGGAGTTAAAAACCACGAATGTGCCCTTTGTTGTAGCATTTATTGAATTTCCCGTTATTTCAACACCACTGCTATATGTCTTAATTCCTGCTATGGTTTGGTTTCCTGTTAGTTTCACATTTTGCCCGTCTAATGTATCTACATACGTTTTATTCGCCCCGTCCGTTGTTGCTGTTGGTGTGGCTAAGTTTGTTATTTTTCTGTTGTTTAAAGATAGTGTCGTGCCCGTCGCTGTCGCTATTACATTATCCCCAGCATATAACTCTACATACGAACCCGTTATTTGTATTGGATAATAGCCCGCGGTTGCTATTTTTTGTGCCACAATCTCTCCTATATTTGTCGCCGTATCAAAGGCGATACCGATACCATCAAAAGCGGTTGGAGCAGTAGCACCTCGCACTTCTATTGTTGAAGTAAATTTTTTATTCCCTGCTATGGTTTGGTCTCCTGTTAGTTTAACGACTGCGGTATCAAGAGCCGAAACATCAATACCATCAACCAAATTTACATTTGTTATACTTTGGCTTTTCATATCAATCCCCGCACTAGCATTTATTATGTTGCTGAATGTTTTGGTTCCTGCTATGGTTTGGTCTCCTGTTAGTTTGACGGCCGAAGTATCAAGGGTGGATACATCAATACCATCAACCAAATTTACATTTGTTATTGAAAATCCACCCATATTTAAACTGCCAGTCATAGCCGTTGTGCCGTCCTTTGCTAGTTTAGTATCAGTGTATGCTTTTGTTGAAGCATCGCCGTCATAGAATGGTGCGGGCAGTCCGCTGATTGCCGTTGTGCTATTAAAATTTAAAACATTATTTGTCAATGTCATTCCACCACCTGTTGTTGGAGCAAAAAGTATGGACGAGCCTACAAAAGATAGTGGATAGCCCGTCGCACCACCTGCCTCCGACGAATAGATAGAGCCCATATTATTGTTGTAATTAAAGAATAATTTGCCAGTGTTTGATGGATTTGAGTCTTTTACGGCTACATAAGTAGTAAATGTTTTATTCCCAGTTATGGTTTGGTCTCCTGTTAGTTTAACGACAGAACTATCAAGAGCAGAAACATCAATACCATCAACCAAATTAACATTTGTTATACTTTGGCTTTTCATATCAATCCCCGCACTAGCATTTATTATACTGCTAAATGTCTTAATTCCTGCTATGGTTTGGTCTCCTGTTAATTTAACCACAGCACTATCAAGGGCAGAAACATCAACACCATCAACATTACCGACATTTACTATATTAAAACTTCCCATATTCAAATCTCCAAACATCATAGTGAGCCCATCCAATCTAAGAAAAGGTGAGTTTGTATTTCTCCATTGCCCTGTGCTATAAATGAGTAGTTGGTTATTTGTGGGTGTGCCTGTTATGACTACATCCGTTAATTTATCCAATTCAAAGTCGCTTATATAACTTGAAGTCAATGTAGCAAATGAAGTATTGCCGAGCCCGTCCGTTTTTAATATTTGATTAGCCGTGCCGTCCGCTATTGGTAAGTCGTATTCGTTATTAATTGACACATAACCAGTATCAGATATCAACAAAGAGGAGTTATTATTTTTTGACGATATTGTTATATCATCAGTCCTTGCTTGGACTGAGTTTGCTTCTATGTGGTCGCCGTATAATACTCCATCAACTTCTAAATCCTCGTCTATTATCACAGAGCCGTAATAGTGATATGCCCACGGATTGCCTAAATGGTTCATATTTAAATTCTATTATTTTATAATAAATCTTATAATATAAGATATATATATAGTTTAAAAAAAGGAATATATTCGGCCGTTCGCAAGAGCAACAATCTATTGACACAAAAACAATCGCGGTCGTGGCTACTCCGACATTAACAAGAAACATTCAAAATGCTTATGTTGGTCTTGATATGCGCTCATGGATGACGAGTTCAACATTTACCACTCTATGCACGGGCGGATATGGTAGCAAAACCATATCAAGTCTTGGTTATGGTTATTTCATTAATGTATCATTTCGTGGTTCATTGAATTTACCCGCACCAACTGGCATTGCCACTTTTCAATTTTGGTTTCATATCACAGATGGCACGAATACATATGATTACTATACCGAAGTGCTAAATTATACAACCGCCATTGATTATAAGTCTTTTGATTGTGTGTGGCTAATCCAAAGATATGGAGTTCAAATGAATTTAACTTGGCAGATGACGTGTCCAAACCCGTCTGACACTACCAACAACCGCACTATACGAATTGTAGATAATACAACAAATGATGCTCTGGTAGCGTATGCGACTGGTGCTCCATTAACAATGGAAGTGTATTATAAATCAGCATCTGCGGAGCCTGTATCTTTCAAACCTTCGTATTTCAATATTGATGTAATGAGAGACATAGCACTAACTGCCTCTTACACATGAAACCTGTCATACATATCCTTTAGTGTCGTGAGTTTGCCCTCGTGTTGAGATAAGACATCGCGGAAAAATGTCTTATAATCTAACTTACCATATTTAAGAGTGGGGCGTTGCTCTGGCGGTATATGTCCGTATCTACTCTCGTGCCATTTCTTCATATCCTCCTGTAATATGGTGCGGTCATCCACTTTCATATACAAGAAATTAAACGGGTCTTTGGATACTTTCAAATGTGCCGTTATTATCTCATAGCAACTATACCCGCCCTCGGGCGGGTTTCGCTTTGCTTTAATCGGTGTTTTCTTCTCTTCTTTTGCTTCCGTTTCTTTTTTTTCTATTTCCTCGCCCACATTAACCTTGATTTCCGTAATGCCTGTTTCTACTAAATCCGCAGTTTTGAATGGAGTGCTTTCCTCCTCTGCCATACTACTAACTATGTTTTCCAGTGTAGTGGCCGACGGCATTTCTACTTTTACATTGTCGCCACCGCGGGGTTTGTATTGTTCATAAAATGATACAATGTCGGGTTTCGTCCATTTAATGGTCGGTTTCTTAACATTGCTATCAATCTCCCATTTGGCGATCTAGTCCAAATAACTTTGCTTTGTGCTCATACTATATAATGGATAGAAAAAAAATACCAACTGGTATTATTGTTTATTCATCGTCGTCGTCCTGTGTGCTAAATCGCCATTCTTGGTCGCCATAAATAGTTCGCCATGTGTTCTGGCATTCTTCCAGAGAGGGTAATTGTATAAATCTTGGTCTCCTTCCACCTATGGTTTTCTTTGTTTCCCTTGCATCGGGGATCAGTTTTTTCATTTGCATCCAAAAACTAGTTCGTGAGGTATGGGGATCGTTAATATTTGATTTGTATATGTCATACATTACTTCTTTTGAAACTTCTTCGCCAAATTGTATTTCTGGCATTCCGCTTGAAATATGGCCATCGTTTAAACAATCCAACCACCACTTTCTTATTTTAGATAATGTTTTTGCTTTTTGTTGTCGTAGTCCGCCCGTTAATATCGTCTCGCGATCGTTAAAAGTGCTAAGGTCTCGTTCGGCAAGAAACTTCGCCAGTCGCTGTCGGTCAATTGCACGGATATCCGTAATTGCTTTTCTTTTTTCGTTTTCTTTCATTAGTGCCAATTCGTCCGATACTTCCAATACCAGCCATCGTTGCTCCGTTGTTCCTGCGGGGACAACCCATTCTTCGTTAGAAGCAAGCACCAAGAAGAAGATATTTTCTAATGTGAGATTTGGTAAATATTTTTGTTTGAGAGTGAGTGTATTTTCGGATACCATTTTCTTAATAGTGCCCGCTCGTTCCTTATCACCACCCCACACCATTTCGTCCATATATACGACTATAGCCCGTGCTAGTTGGGCATTGAAGTCGCCTAAGACTTCTTTCACATCGGAGGGCTGAAAGTAATATTCGCCACCAATAATATCTTTGAATATTTCAAGGATAATCCCCTTACCTGCTCGTTCTGTGCTGGTTAGCACCAAAGATAAATGTAATTTCTCCCACGGCTTTTGGTAAATGTGGGCAAACATATCCAAAACCTTTTTATAGACATTTTGGTCTCCACCGCACCATCTGTTGAAAATATGTTGAAAGAATGGCTCGTTTTTCTCTTCTTCTGGAGTAAATGATTTTACATCGTGTAATGTGTCGGCGGGGACGGCAAATCCTTTGAATAAGTTATAAAACCCTTTTTTATTGTCATCAAAGTATGCCTTGGGGTCAAAGATAATATCATTTACCTCTCGTCGTTTCGGGTGAGTATTCCACATTTTGTATAAATCAACAACATTCAATGTGGCGGGGTTTTTGCCTAGTGCTATCCAGTCTTCCTTTGAAAGATTAGTCTTTATTCTTTTGTTTTTGAAGAAGGCCTCCATCGCCGTTTCTGTTTTATAACGAAACACCATTTTATCCCTAGCATCAATGTATTCTTCAATTATGGTTGGCTTTGCCAAGTTAGCAAAACAATATGATTTGTTCATCCATGCCAAAGCGGTTTCTAGAAAATCTTTGAATTTTTCAATCGTCTTACACTCACTGCCAAGTCGCCGTAAGTCATCAATAGTATTGATATCGTGAGCAATTGCGGGAGTAAATTCATGAATTCGCACACCTTTACCTTCACAACCCGTATCATGGCAGTAGAAATAAAGCCCGTCTCGTTTCCACACAACATAGCAGTTGTCGCTTTGGTTCTCCTCGCCATTTATGATACATTTTCTCACTCCTTTCGTTTTTAAAACAAACATTCGTTGCTTTTGCTCTTTTATATCCACATTAGCCACTTTGCTGAGTATGATTTGTTCAACTTCGGCAATAGTTATGTGCTGGTATCGTCGCAGAGAAGTGTATTCGGGCAGTTTAACACCATAATATGAGGTTTCGTCGGGTCGCATGATTAAGTAATCATCAATTTCAACATTTTGTAATAGTTTCAATGTATTGGTTTTTGGTGTATAAGAGTATGGAAGCAACACACGATTGCTCCCGTCTTTGTGAGAGTAAATAGTGCGAAATGCTCGGTTCTTGTTATACACGGAGATATCAAGAATGGTTCGCAGTTCAATTTTTTTATCCTGTCGTTCAAAGGTGAAGCAGAGGTCAGTGTAATTTTTTTCAATAATGGTTTCCACGAATTTCCAAAATTCTTTTTGTGTGTCGCAGTTGGCAAATACGAAGCCGTTGTCATATGAAAAGTGGCACGACATCTTATCACCCTTGCAAGCATCCAAGTATTTGGCCTTTTTCGGGTTGTATTTCATACCAAGGAGTTGAAATACATTTTCCATTAAATCGTTCCATCGTTCATACATCTTCTCTCGCGAGATACTCAAGTTATCGCCGTCCAAATCGGCAAACATTCGCTGTGGCTTACCATCCATCAACACTTCGTAAAATTGTTTTTGTTCTTCGGGGGTTTTTTCAATCAATTCAATAAAGTCTTCTTGGTTTGGTAAAGTAGTAAATTGTTTGTTGCCCCATTTGATAAGGATTTCGGCCGTTTTGCCCTCCAGTGCTTCTTCCTGTTTCCAGTGCCAGTTGCCATTGTCCAACATAGGGGCGGTCATTGTATATCAGT
>WBZZ01006622.1:167500-190000 GCA_019918135.1 Paulinella micropora | reverse complement strand
GATTTTAGCGGCCAGATTTCAGATTAGTGGCCAGAATTCAAATTAGTTCAATTTAACGGCTACATCCGTCCGCACAATCTACATAATTTTTACGAAATGTTACCGTTAAATTTAACTAATTTGAATTCTGGCCACTAATATGAAATCTGACCGCTAATCTGAAATCTGACCCTTAATTTAAATTCGATACTGAGTTTGACACTTGAATCATATTTATGTACCAAGTAATACCGGTACCGCTTTACTAAGATATGATTCAACAAGGAACATTTAAATCCATCCGGTAGCATTGATATTTTTTTTAATCATATGTAATTCTATGTTCATTAGAGGACATGAAAACTGAAGCTTTATGGAAAAAAAGAGTTTTAATCATTTTTATATAAACCTTTTTTATTTTAGAGATCACACTGAGATATAATTGGTAGTGAAATTTAAATAAAAAAAATTGAACTTTGAATTTTATTAATATTGCTAGCGTTAACGGAAATATTAATATTTATTGTTAAAAAAAAAAAAAAAAAAAAAAAAAAAAAAAAAAACTTTTTTTTTTTCGTAAGGTTAAGTGGTTGCTTGGTGCGCGCTAGTTTAAGTTACGAACTCTCTTATTCTGAAAACATTTTTGCTTTTTTTTTACAATTAGGCATGCTTCCTGCAGTTTGTGGAAAGATGGCAGTCAGAAGTCAGAAAATGTGCGTTGTATTTCTCAGCTTGAGAATGTGCTCCTGTACTGTGTGTTATGTAAATGAGTAGATAGCATGTGTTCAATTACTTGTGCTTAAGGATTTTTTATATTGATGAACAGTGTGTGGACAATAAAGCATCTGACCAAAATCCGTGTTCCAGCACTTCGAAACAAAATATGATCCTGCTTTTTGAAGAGGTTTAGCTATTTTTTAGTCAGGAAACAAGTGCAATCCGTTCACATATTTATTAAAAGTCATTTTATGTGATTTTTTCAAAATCTTCATGAGTTTTGGGAGTGTCAACAGGAATTTTCTAAAAACACAAAAATGCATCTTGGAATCTCTGTGGATAATGTTTTCGACACTTCAGGTACCTTTTGAAGTGTGCAGAAGTCCTTTTTGAATGTATATTTTAGTTGAAAACAATAATTTTTACTGAAAGCACTCTGGAGTCCGGGCATCAGACCTGAAATCACTGTTTTTCTCTCAGACAACAGCCTGACTTTGAAGAATCATTACTTGTACTACACATAATGCTCCTTCATTTTTATTGATCGAAACCATGCTCTATGACTTGGAGTTCAGTTTCCATAAGTTTTCTGGACATAATATTCACCCTCTCATTGAGTTTTAGAGCCGAGTTCACAAAATGTTTGAAGTGCAAAAAAAGTCCTGACATGGTTTATCAAGTTCAAGTAGTTTCATAAGGTTTTATTGATTAAAAACGGATTGATACTTCAATAAGTGTGTACTAGCAACTTTATAACTCAATAACTCTGACTAGAACAGTCGCAAACTATCAAGAAGACATATTTGACCACCTTTTGAAGTACTGTTTTCCAAGGAATGATGTGCTGTAATGCCCCCAACGATAGCTCGTAAAAAGTCGGTAATACAACCAAACACAGTCCTCAAAAGATGAGAATGTCATTGATGTCTCGTTATATTAGCTCAGTGAAGCCAAAAAGGAAAACGGCAACAGACCAGGAATAAAATGGCATCAGGTCCAATCCGGACAAATAATACTGAAAAACAAGCTGGTGCACCTGTCACCAGGAAAAAGTACTTTTTACCGGCTATCCGGGGGCTGATGCCTACAGTACCCCCTCCCGATTTTATGACGGAAATAGCATTTTCGTCATACACCTTCTGATTTCTTTCTGCAAATAGTATGCGCTATGGAGCCATGCCACATAGCGCATCGACCCACGGATAGACGCTAAAAGACGATAAATATATCCTCATACGGCACGTCAAAGCGGATTCTCTAGCCTTTCTTGTAAATTTTGAACTCCTTCCCCTCAATTTCTTTTTTTTTTTTTTCTTTTCGGCAGTATGTCAAGAACAAACGTACTATTAATAAAAAATACAAGCAACGTGGTGCTGTAGTACGATTCCCCCTTTGGTCTCCTTATTATTATTATTATTATTATTATTATTATTATTATTATTATTATTATTATTATTATTATTATTATTATTATTATTATTATTATTATTATTATTGGGACACCGTGATAGCCCAGTGGTCAAGTTCTACCATCTGAGCCCTGTCGCCAGTTCGATTCCCGTCGGTGCCACCAGTATTTTCATTGAACATACCGATCCGTCTGGACCAGTATTTTCATTGAACATACCGGCCCGTCTGGAAGTGTTGGAACTGCCCTTGCGGGGGTGTCATTAGAGCTTATCGTCAATTCTTCGTACTCCCCTCACGGGTGAGACGATGGAGGCGCATGTGCAGAAATGCATCAGCCATTGACAGAGAAGCACTATTATTATTATTATTATTATTATTATTATTATTATTATTATTATTATTATTATTATTATTATTATTATTATTATTATTCACAGGGAGATTGTAAGTACATCGTCTTTTTTAATGACATACCCTTGTATAAGACGGATATCCTATGATATAGTATTAGGGGGCTAGTCCTAATAGCTATATCCCAAGTCGAGGTGTATGTACCCGACCCTGCGATATACCGACACAAGTAGAGATTGACCGTGCTCAGGTACGACAGTATATAATCTATCGTAAAAAATAATTTAATGAAAGTTTCAGAGAACATTTCATTTTCGAGAACATCATCCCAGGACTTGGAAAGGGTCATACCCGGAACACCATCGCTCAATACACTAGCGATCCCCGTATACGGTGTAGTATCATCGTCGATCGACCTTTCGCACTCGTATGTTGCGATCGAATGCCAAGTTATATCACTGAGTCTTTTTAATATTCATATTGATAACTGATGATGCATGATCAAATCATGATACGCCGTGGGCAATCAATCAGTTTATTTGAGACGCATGAAGAAAAATAGTTTCTTTGTCACTGCCTTCGTCGTCTGGCGCGGATTTCTTTGCCTGGTGGAGGACCACCAACAAAAGTCAGATCGAACTTTGACTGTTCGAGAATGTCCCAGATCTTATTAGGGATTCCGCCCAACGATAATTCAAAAGGGACATCAAGCACTCCTCTTGGCAGTGTCTGAATGGTCCACGCAGTGTAATCCTTGTCTCTGGGAGTAATTGTATCATCCCATGTCTCGAGACTTTTTGCGTCTTTATATACTGGCAGATAATGTCTTGCCTTTGGATCCTCAACCGGGTCCATACTTCTCCAGAACTGGAGTATTGGTTGTACTATCTTTGCGGCTGATGATATTTTAAGTGTCCGTGTGACACGCATCTGTCGTGGGACCGCCACGACCCGCATCAAGTATAAGTCTGAGAGAGTGTCATCAGCGACATGTTGTTCCGCTGGTCTCATCAGATAGAAAACATTTTTCACCCATGCGATGGTTGCTATCGCATCGCCTTCCTTCCATCGCTCATGGACAATCTCAACGTTGCCCACGTTTGGGTCAGTGTCCGTCCCCTCCTCCTCCTGGTGGACGTCCTTTGATCTCATCGACCTCATCGCCTTCCTCGGTTGGTCGTTGATAAGATCATTCCGCGCTCTCCTTAGCTGCGCCTCTGTGATCTTCTCCTTCTTTCCGCTATGCTCTCGCGGAGACTTGGACTGAGTCCCCACCGCGCTTATGCGGTCAGTCTTCTCCTTGCTGTCCACCTCACTCTCCTCCTTCTCAGCTATCGGTGCCCGATAAGCATCGTCTTGGTCTATGCCAGCCTCCTTGTGGATGGGCGGCACCTCTTTGAAATCATCCTTCATCCGTTTTAACGCCTCCTCAACGGATTCATCTTCCAGTAAGAAGGGATCATACTTAATCAGCCTTCTTACATTCACAATTTGCACCTTCCCTCTACCCCTGATCTTGTAATTCAGAGGTCCCGTCTGTTCCATAATCTGATAAGGTCCTTTCCAGTGAGTGAACAGCTTAGAGCTGACTCCCTTCGGGACTTGAGGATGGTACAATAGTACAATATCCCCGACCTGGAACTTGATCTGATCCGTAGTTGAGCCCGAGGGTGCAGGGGCTGGTGGGGCAGGAGCTGGTGGGGTCAAATATGTCGGAGGGTGTGTCTTTGCACCACTCACTTTTGCTTTCATTCTTTCCAGTCTCATCGTCTTCTCGAACTCCTCATTCTCTTTCGCCTTCTTCTTCTCAGATATCACCAGCTTTTGAGCATGAGTGATAAAGGCCACCACCTGCTTTGTTGGCGACCGGTGGTGCGTTACTAAGTGATTTAAGGACAGAGTGATCCTTGGTAGGAATCCATCTCTTCCATGCCTCCTTGTGCAGTAACGCACCCATCAACAGTCTGATCTTGGTCAGAACTCTGTCGGTCTTCTCTAACTCATCAATCACAGGATGAGTTTCTCCTGCTGCCTTAATGCTTTTTTCCATCTCTGCCTTCCCCTCCTCCAAGGCGTTCATTTCCATTGTAAAAAAATGAAATATGCCACTCGAGTTTTTCGAACCCAGATTGGTCTTCATTTTTGTTACATCGACTGCCTCCTGACCAGTCGCGAGGAATCTGGCCGTTGCTCTTGGGTTTGTGTACTGGAGGTAACCCTCACATCGTGGGCCGTATGTACGTTCCCAAATCAGGGTTTGAGTGTACACCCCAAAGATAGCATCGAGTAATTCAAGGTGGGTGTGTGTGTCCCCAAACTTGATATGCTGTATCTTCTTTCTCTCTTCTGGATCAGAGACCAGTTTGCAGAGGAGCTGTGCTGTGTTTGATAATAGGATATAGACATCCTTTTTAGCACGACTTTTCTCTCTTCTTTGATCATGAGGGATCCACACATAGGTGTCCTTCTCTACCCCCATCTTGTTATCAAACTCTTCTTTAGTGAGGTCATAGTGGTCTTGCACCCACTGTTGTTCCTCCACTGTGATCTCCTCTCCATCACTATGAATCAAGTCGATCATTTTTCGTCCTCCTCCTCCCGTGTAGGCAGGTGGTAAGGGATTACCATATGCTCCTCCTCCTCCCGTCTCTTCTTGTTCAAATCCTCCTTCATCTTCGTCTCCTCCATATCTTCCTTCATCATCCCAGCCCTCTTCTACTCCTCCTCCTACTCCTTCATCTCCTCCTCCTCCTTCATTCAATCCTCCTCCTCCTCCTTCATTCAATCCTCTTCCTCCTCCTCCTCCTCCTGCTTCTTCTTCTCTTCTTTGTTCTGCCTCCGAGAATTCACTCACTTCGGCGGTCTCTGTCGACATGATGTCGTAGTAGTGATCAACAGGAGGACAGTGTCAGCTCCTATGTTTGGTTTTTGTTCGTTTGTGTTCTGTTCCTCCTTCAGTCGATTGACTAGTGAAGAGAGAAACTAATAGAGAGGGTAGGATAAGATTCCCTGTCCTCTATGAAACACTGTTTGTATGTTTGTTTTTGTTTGAGAAAAATAGTCTTTGAGACTTTCTCCGATTTCTTGTTCTCCTTACTCAGATTACTTTCTCCTCCTTTTTTTCTATATTGTATCTAGTATGAGGCACTTGGACCTACACACAGATAGTAATAGAGAAGCTAGAAAAGCTCTCCTTGAGAAGTCGACAGTCGGTCGGATAGGTTCTCAGACCTACCTTTAGAAAACGATCAGAGATTTGCAAAAATACTCTGACGTATGTGTGAGATAATGCAGATAAATGCACAAACTAGAAGGGTAGAGTGTTGTGCTCCTGTCCCTATGCTTGTTTGTGTTTTGTGTGTTGTGTGTTCCTTCACTCTTCTGTCCACCTCCTTCTTCTTGGTCTCTGTGTGAGAACAGCAAGAACGACAGAGAGTTTGTATCTGATGTCTCCTTGTGAGCACACAGATACTGATTGGGCTAGAGGGTACGAGACACCTGCTTGAGACCAATCAAATTATTTGTTTTGTGAAAGAGTTATGAGGGAGCTGTGTTGGAGTATTTGTTTTCGTCTGACGTCCCCGTGTGAGACAGGTCAGTGAAAATTCACTCTGTTGCCTGTGTGGCAAAGCAGAAAGAAATCACCCTTGTGATGTGGACTCCAAATGTAATGCCCCCAACGATAGCTCGTAAAAAGTCGGTAATACAACCAAACACAGTCCTCAAAAGATGAGAATGTCATTGATGTCTCGTTATATTAGCTCAGTGAAGCCAAAAAGGAAAACGGCAACAGACCAGGAATAAAATGGCATCAGGTCCAATCCGGACAAATAATACTGAAAAACAAGCTGGTGCACCTGTCACCAGGAAAAGGTACTTTTTACCGGCTATCCGGGGGGTGATGCCTACAGTGCAGTCAAAGAGAAAAATTACTCAAAAATTTCTTAGAACATTATCAAATGAAACATGATAAACAAGGCTGCATAGTTAGATTACAGAAAGAAAGTGAGTGTAAGATAAAAAATAGCTTTCGCTTCCTACTCTCTTCTTGTGCTTTTTTGACACTTGGCTTGAATTAAAAAAAAATTAGATAGCGTTGTGCCATCAGGACACTTTTCCAAAAAATTCGGGAAAATTTCCATCCAATATGGTGAAAAGTTGTACCAAACTTCATTTGAGTCTTTTATAAAACTACTTAATATTTTTCAAACTGATTGAAGATTCTGAAAGCTTTTACATAAACTTTAATATAGTAAAGTTTAATGACAAGAATTGCAAAGCCTACACTAATGAACTGGAGTGGACCAAGAATTTACATATGTTTAATAACCAAATGCTTATTCAGAAATCGTGAAAGATCAAAGAACCGATCGTTCGACCCTCGCTCCCTTTCTTGCAAGAAGACAATCGTTTTTTACTTTATTTAATAACCAAATTCTTACTCAAAACTCAAACGTGAAAGATCGAAGGACCGATTCACTATGATCCCGGAATGTCAATGCATGCATTGAAATTTCAATGCAGTGCATTAAAGTTTCAATGCATGCATTGAAACGTCAATGTATGATGCATTGAAATGAATTGACATTTTAATACACTGGAAATGTGTATCAATGCATGCATTGAAACGTCAATGCAGCACAGAAATGTGTGTTTCAGTCCATGCATTGATTTTCAATGCATGCATCAAAATTTCAATGCAGCACAGAAATGTGTGTTTCAATGCATGCATTGATTTGAAATGCATGCATTCAAATGTCAATGCAGCACAGATCAATGCATGCATTGATTTTCAATGCATGCATTAAAATGTCAATTGATCAGTATTTCACTGCATGCATTGATTTTCAATGCATACATTAAAATTTCAATGCATGCATTGAAATGTGTCTTTTCAATGCATGCATTAATTTTCAATGCATGCATTGATTTTCAATGCATGCATTAACATGGGTAATTCAGTGCATGCATTGATAAACAGTATATCAATGCAATGTAATCATTTTAATACCAAGAACGCCTTGAACTAGTAAGTAAATAACACGTTTAACGAGTCAGTAAATTAACTTTTCAATTTTTTTGATAATTGCTCCACTCCGTCTTCATTTCTGTCATCATACATTTCTTCTACCTTCCTCTTTTTCACTTCGGTCATCATACATGTCGTTTTCTTCTTCTTCTTCTTATTATTATTATTATTATTATTATTATTATTATTATTATTATTATTATTATTATTATTATTATTATTATTATTAGTATTATTATTATTATTATTATTTTTATTATTATTATGGACACCGTGATAGCCCATTATTATTATTAATTATTATTATTATTATTATTATTATTATTATTATTATTATTATTATTATTATTATGGACACCGTGACAGCCCAGTGGTCAAGTTCTACCATCTGGGCCCTGTCGCCAGTTCGATTCCCGTCGGTGCCACCAGTATTTTCATTGAACATACCGATCCGTCTGGACCAGTATTTTCATTGAACATACCGGCCCGTCTGGAAGTGTTGGAACTGCCCTTGCGGGGGTGTCATTAGAGCTTATCGTCAATTCTTCGTACTCCCCTTACGGGTGAGACGATGGAGGCGCATGTGCAGAAATGCATCAGCCATTGACAGAGAAGCACTATTATTATTATTATTATTATTATTATTATTATTATTATTATTATTATTATTATTATTATTATTATTATTATTATTATTATTATTGGAGTGTTGACTGTGACATATTTGAGGGAAATCCCGATGAAAAAACCTAGTCACACTTGCTAAACAGAGTTCCAGCCCAATGGCCTCAAGGCGTTAAACTGTGACGCCAACTCATAACCCTTTGGTGGTAGATGCTGGGGAGGAGGGTCGTTGCGCGCGTAAAAGATCTTAAACTCCGCATATGCTGGTTGATAGCCCAGGACCCAGCAGACACCAGATTGTTATGGGTGGGGTTTCGAGGCAGCTCTAGCAACCGCGCTTGGTGTATGCACTTGCACATTCGGTGACGTCTTGCAAGAGGTTGCTGGGACTGCGGAATAACCTCGGCTTAGTGCAGTCTTGCCCTCAGGAGCTCCATCGGTGGCCCCGATCATCAGGCGAGAGACTGACACGGGGGGGTGGAGGACCTCGAACAAGGGTATTGGAGGCTTATGTCCGTTGAGGATATGCCATTAGCTGCATCAGTACGCCTCAGATATAGTATTATTATTATTATTATTATTATTATTATTATTATTATTATTATTATTATTATTATTATTATTATTATTATTATTATTATTATTATTATTCTAATTTTTCTTGAACATCATCTTCTTCATCTAATTCTTGAACTTCCTCTTCCTCTGCTACGCCTTCTTTCTGTTCGCCATCTTCTTCTTCACGACGATCGATTTCTTCTTTCAATTCCGGTGGCAGATAGTCACTGATATCTAATTCTATGAAATAGAATCGAGTGTGTGTGTTCGGAACCGCAGCGACGAAAGCTGACAGGAACAAAAGACAGGGATGGATGGAGAGGGAATTTATCGCCCACCCACAAGTGATCATCTTGCTTTCTTGCGCACAAAAGTTCCCCTCTCGCCAATGACACTGCATGCATTGAAATTTTGATGCAGAATGCATTGGAATTTCAATGCATGCATTGAAGATTTCGTAGTGGTTAGGCAAAAAGTTTCTGATTGCAGCTGGGTAAGACAAGGCTAGTGATGACCTCGTGAGTGCCGCGCGCGCTGGCCAGGCCTGAGTGCCTGATTTGCATCATGCACCCTTGCTGCGTGACGTTTATGCCAAGCATGCGTCTTCAGTTCCGGGCGTGGCAGCGTGCAAGGTGGTCCGAAACGTATGTATGTATGTATGTATGTATGTATGTGTATGTACGTATACGTATGTATGCACGCAGGTTTGTATATATGAATTTATGTATGTATTTATGTATTTATGTATTTATGTATGTATGTATGTATGTATGTATATATGTGTGTGTGTGTATGTATGTATGTATGTATGCTATGTGTTTGTATGTATGTATGTATTTATGTATTTATGTATAAGTGTATGTATTTATGTATGCTTTAAGAATGTATGCATGTATGTATGTATCTATGCATGTATCTATGTATGTATCTATGTATGTATCTATGTATGTATCTATGTATGTATCTATGTATGTATCTATGTATGTATCTATGTATGTATCTGTGTATGTATGTATGTATGTATGTATGTATGTATGTATGATATATATATGTATGTATGTATGTATGTATATATATGTATATATATATATATATATATATTTCCATATATATACATATATATATGTATATAGATATGTATATATATACATATATAGAGGGAGAGAGAGAGAAAGAGAGAGAGAGAGAGAGAGAGGGAGGGAGAGAGAGAGAGAGAGAGAGAGAGAGTTTGCGGTGCAGGTGGTGGGTGTTGTCGTAAGCAACATGAAAAAATACAAACAAGGAAATAAGTAGTACAAGCCACTATGAACAGATGGACAAGAGAACACTGTAGTTGACAGATAGACAAGAGAACACATGTAGTTGACAGATGGACAAGAGAACGAAAGAAAAAAAAATTAATAATATTAATAAAAATAATAATAATAATAATAATAATAGTAATAATAGTAATAATAATAATAATAATAATAATAATAATAATAATAATGAAACAAATAAACAAACAAGACCAAACGACCAAACGAACTATTTCTGATTTTTGATGAGCCGGACACTTGTGACTTCCGAAAAGTGTGATGAGCTGGACACTTATGATTTCCGAAAATATGTTGTTTATCAATGCATGCATTGAATTACCTATTTCAATGCATGCATTGAAATTTCAATGCAGTGCTTATCAATCCATGCATTGAATTACCTATTTCAATGCATGCATTGAAATTTCAATGCATGCATTGAAATTTCAATGCAGTGCTGAGCCGGACACTTATGATTTCCTATTTTTGATTTATGATGAGTCGGACACCTGTGACTTCCAAAAAGCCAGTGTCACTTTCGTGCATGATCAACAGTCTTGCAGTCGCCACTACAAGCACGAAGTTCCCCTTATCTATCGTGATTGCTGTTTGCTTTGTGGTAATTGTTGTTGCTTTGTGGTGTTTCGTGACCCCCATCAAAAAAAAAAATTCAGAAAAAACCCTGCGTGCCTTTGGCGCCGAAGATAGTGTCAAAGCAAAAACCGTTACAGGAGAGAGTAAGTGTAGTGTCTTGTCTCTTGGTGTCAAAATTCTCTTACCTGTTGTCAATGCACCTTGTAGTATTTTGCAGCTGATGACGTCATGCCATGGACACCGTCTTGGCCTGCATTGCTTATATGTATTTAATTAGGTCTTCGTAGGACTTGAATCCTCTGCACTTATTAGGGCATGACTTCTGTACTTGTTGTCAATGCTATGGAAAACCAGGTTCAAAGCGCCAACTGTCCCTCCCCCCCCCCCCTCTTTCTCTCTCTCTATCTATCCATCTATCTATCTATCTATCTATCTATCTATCTATCTATCTATCTATCTATCTATCTATCTATCTATCTATCTATCTATTGTTTACCTTACATATCCAAGGTATAGCTTGAAATAGTCAAGGAATACCTTGAAATAGTCAAAGTCTATCTTAAACTATTCAAAGTATACCTTGCAATATCAACGTATACCTTGATATTCCAAGGTATACCTTGAAATATCAAGGTGACGTACATAGAAAGATAGATAGATAGACCGATAGTTTTTTCAATTTTTGACATGCGCCCCGAAGGTGCTCGCAACTTCCGACACAAAAATTTAATAGAGCTCATCAAGACGCGTCCAATGCAAAAAGAATTTTAGAAAAAACTCAAGTATTACACTCGCAAGGATTTTTTGAAAATCCTCTGCCAGTCATAGTATATGACATTCTATCTATCTATCTACCTATCTATCTATCTATCTGTCTATCTGTCTATCTATCTATCTATCTATCTTTCTTTTTTTCTTTTTCTTATCATGCCTTGGTTTCGGCAAGAGCACTCGGCTGAAAATCAGGTTGTTAACCATGTCTTTGAGTTCGACGTTGCATGCGTAGTTGAGGTTCTTCTTGCCGGAACGGAAGCCTGGCATGATCAGCTTATCCTTGACGTCAAGATTTGCCTGGCGCAAGCTGGGTAAGGTCCACATTGGTGCCGCATGACTCCAACGGTTCATGAAAGTGTCATCCGAGCGATTCAGATTGTGCACTTGCTTTTTAAGTTCTGCTCCTTGGTGTTCCAGATCGAAAGCTTGCACTTAATCTGCTAAACCACTCAAAGCGCCGCGGAACTTTGAGTTAACACTTGCACAGTATAACAGCAAAGGTTTCACAGAGTGCAAGGACATTTCCATGCAGAATGCATTGAAATTTCAATGCACAATGCATTGAAAATTTCGAAATGATTTCAATGCATGCATTGAAATTTCAATGCATGCATTGAAAATTTCGAAATGACTTCAATGCATGCAAGGTATTTTGCATCGAAATTGCAATGCATGCATTGAAAATTTCGAAATGACTTCAATGCATGCATTGAAATTTTGATGCAGAATGCATTGGAATTTCAATGCATGCATTGAAGATTTCGTAGTGGTTAGGCAAAAAGTTTCTGATTGCAGCTGGGTAAGACAAGGCTAGTGATGACCTCGTGAGTGCCGCGCGCGCTGGCCAGGCCTGAGTGCCTGATTTGCATCCTGCACCCTTGCTGCGTGACGTTTGTGCCAAGCATGCGTCTTCAGTTCCGGGCGTGGCAGCGTGCAAGGTGGTCCGAAACGTATGTATGTATGTATGTATGTATGTATGTGTATGTACGTATACGTATGTATGCACACAGGTTTGTATATATGAATTTATGTATGTATTTATGTATGTATGTATGTATGTATGTATATATGTGTGTGTATGTATGTATGTATGTATGTACTATGTGTTTGTATGTATGTATGTATTTATGTATTTATGTATAAGTGTATGTATTTATGTATGCTTTAAGAATGTATGCATGTATGTATGTATTTATGTATGTATCTATGTATGTATCTATGTATGTATCTATGTATGTATCTATGTATGTATCTATGTATGTATCTATGTATGTATCTATGTATGTATCTATGTATGTATCTATGTATGTATCTATGTATGTATCTATGTATGTATCTATGTATATATATATATATGTATATATATATGTATGTATGTATATATATATATGTATATATATATATATATTTCCATATATATATACATATATATATGTATATATATATGTATATATATACATATATAGAGGGAGAGAGAGAGAAAGAGAGAGAGAGAGAAAGAGAGAGAGGGAGGGAGGAAGAGAGAGAGAGAGAGAGAGAGAGAGAGAGAGAGAGAGTTTGCGGTGCAGGTGGTGGGTGTTGTCGTAAGCAACATGAAAAAATACAAACAAGGAAATAAGTAGTACAAGCCACTATGAACAGATGGACAAGAGAACACATGTAGTTGACAGATGGACAAGAGAACACATGTAGTTGGGGAAACTTGAATCGTATCTATACTATGCCTAAAAGCTTTTATCATAACTGCAACTTCTTTCGTTTTCCAGTCATTAGGGTTAGGACAGAGTAGTAAAGTTGGGCTCTCTGTGCCACAGGAGTGACAATTCAACAGCGTAAAGCTGTTCGCCTGTCGACAAGCACTTTTAGTGCAAGTCCATTGCGGCAGCGTTCGCATGACTGCTCGCTTCGCCTAGTCACAGAGACAGAACAGGCTCTCTCTCTCTCTCTCTCTCTCTCTCTCTCTCTCTCTCTCTCTCTCTCTCTCTCAGGGTAGTAAAGTTGGGCTCTCTCCAGATATGTCGACCCGCCTTTGATACTTGTGTCACGGCAGCAATGTGACACACGTATCTGAATCAATTATTATGATGATGTGCGCGTCACATTGCCGACGAGCATCATTTCGCGAGGAGACTCTCATTCCCTTATATTTCAATGCTTGCATTGAATTTCCCTGCAGCGAGCATTGAAATTTCAATGCATGCATGGAATTCACTTTTCACCTTTCAATGCATGCATCAAAATTTCAATGCATCCTGCATTGGAATTTCAATGCATGCATTGAAATAAACTTTCAGATTCCAATGCATGCATTGAAACTCCAATGCAGGATGCATTGAAATTTCAATGCATGCATTGAAAGCTGAAAAATGATTTCAATGCATACATTGAAATTTCAATGCATGATGCATTGAAATTTCAATGCATGCATTGAAAGCTGAAAAATGATTTCAATGCATGCATTGAAAGCTGAAAAATGATTTTAATTCATGCATTGAAATTTCAATGCATGATGCATTGCATTTTCAATGCATGCATTGGAAGGCGAAAAGTAATTTCAAGGCATGCATTGAAATTCCAATGCATCCTCATGGGGTGACGGTGTTCCACGCCATGTCATCCAGCTGTTTACCACATTTTTCACGCAGCCAAGCCACACACCTCTTGCCATAGTAAATAGTAATACATTGGCCCCAAAAATCGGCAACAAAGAACAAAGAACAACCACTCCCTACTTTCAATCGCGACACAGTTTGGCTGAGAGCTATTGCGCATTAAAACTCAAGTATTACACTCGCAAGGATTTTTTGAAAATCCTCTGCCAGTCATAGTAGATGACATTCTATCTATTTATCTATCTATCTATCTATCTATCTGTCTATCTGTCTATCTATCTATCTATCTATCTTTCTTTTTTTCTTTCTTTCTTTATTTCTCCTTATCTCTATTTCTATCTATTTATCTCTCTTTCTCTCTCTCTTTCTCTCTCTCTCTCTCTTTCTCTCTCTTTCTCTCTCTTTCTCTCAGACTCTCTCTCTCTCTCTCTCTCTCTCTCTCTCTCTCCCTCCGGTGCGCTACTAAGAGTTCGACGAGGAAGGAAACCTAATGAGATCTCCTTAAAAAAAACTCTCGTCGAATTCCTACAGCTGCTTTTTTCCTTGCTTGCGTCTCTCTCTCTCTCTCTCTCTCTCTCTCTCTCTCTCTCTCTCTCTCTCTCTCTATTTCAATGCTTGCATTGAAATTTCAATGCAGTGAGCATTGAAATTTCAATGCATGCATTGAAATCACTTTTAAGCTTTCAATGCATGCATTGAAATTTCAACGCAGCGAGCATTAAAATTTCAATGCAGCGAGCATTGAAATTTCAATGCATGCATTGAAATCTTAAAAGTGATTTCAATGCAAGCATTGAACTCTCAATGCTCGCTTATAGGCGCCCGCAGGGACATAGGCGGACTTTTGAATTCATGAAGAGAGTAGTCTGATAAAGTAAGAAGCAGAGTACTGAAGGCGCGGTCGGAAGGCTTATAGGCCCTGCGTAAGAGGCTAGTACTAGAGGAGGGGGGTTTGCGCAGCATAGCTCTCAGCCAAACTGTGTCGCGATTGAAAGTAGGGAGTGGTTGTTCTTTGTTCTGTGTTGCCGATTTTTGGGGCCAATGTATTACTATTTACTATGGCAAGAGGTGTGTGGCTTGGCTGCGTGAAAAATGTGGTAAACAGCTGGATGACATGGCGTGGAACACCGTCACCCCATGAGGATGCATTGGAATTTCAATGCATGCCTTGAAATTACTTTTCAACTCCCAATGCATGCATTGAAAATGCAATGCATCATGCATTGAAATTTCAATGCATGAATTAAAATCATTTTTCAGCTTTCAATGCATGCATTGAAATCATTTTTCAGCTTTCAATGCATGCATTGAAATTTCAATGCATCCTGCATTGGAGTTTTAATGCATGCATTGGAATCTGAAAGTTTATTTCAATGCATGCATTGAAATTCCAATGCAGGATGCATTGAAATTTTGATGCATGCATTGAAAGGTGAAAAGTGAATTCCATGCATGCATTAAAATTTCAATGCTCGCTGCAGGGAAATTTCAATGCACGCATTGAAATCTGAGGGAACCAGAGTCTCCTCGCGAAATGATGCTCGTCGGCAATGTGACGCGCACATCATCATAATAATAGATTCAGATGCGTGTGTCACATTGCTGCCGTGACACAAGTATCAAAGGCGGGTCGACATATCTGGAGAGAGCCCAACTTTACTACCCTGAGAGAGAGAGAGAGAGAGAGAGAGAGAGAGAGAGAGAGAGAGAGCCTGTTCTGTCTCTGTGACTAGGCGAAGCGAGCAGTCATGCAAACGCTGCCGCGATGGACTTGCACTAAAAGTGCTTGTCGACAGGCGAACAGCTTTACGCTGTTGAATTGTTACTCCTGTGGCACAGAGAGCCCAACTTTACTACTCTGTCCTAACCCTAATGACTGGAAAACGAAAGAAGTTGCAGTTATGATAAAAGCTTTTAGGCATAGTATAGATAAGATTCAAGTTTCCCCGCGAGGCATGGAGGGAACTTTGACTCTCCAGGGGGTGCTGGCTGTATTGGACAGTGTGCCACTTGCTGATAGAAAGAAGAGCATGTTTTTGAACATAGGTTGTGGTCGAGGGCATGTTTTAGTAGCAGCCATGGCGTTTGGGTTTGCAAAAGTGGCGGGACTAGAGCAAAGTGATTTTAGAGTGATCATCTTGCTTTCTTGCGCACAAAAGTTCCACTCTCGCCAAATCACACGCTTACCCATAATACGCAATGTGAGCATACCAGTGCACTGCAGCTGCGTACCTGCCTGCCACTGTAACTCCCCAGCAGTGGCGAGGGAACGTCTGCTTGATATTCTCAACAGTGAGAGAGCGAGCAGCCACCCCCAAAGCGCTGACCCCTTACAGACCTGGTTGACCTCATCAGGAATCCCTTGCACCTCATAAACTTTGCTAATTTGATGTTTGCTGCAGTCAGTACTGGACGCTGACCCAACCCTTGCCAACCCGGTAGCTGCCTCCAGCAGCTGTCCATAAACTCCTGCAGCTCCACGAAATGCCTTGGTTTCGGCAAGAGCACTCGGCTGAAAATCAGGTTGTTAACCATGTTTTTGAGTTCGACGTTGCATGCGTAGTTGAGGTTCTTCTTGCCGGAACGGAAGCCTGGCATGATCAGCTTATCCTTGACGTCAAGATTTGCCTGGCGCAAGCTGGGCAAGGTCCACATTGGTGCCGCATGACTCCAACGGTTCATGAAAGTGTCATCCGAGCGATTCAGATTGTGCACTTGCTTTTTAAGTTCTGCTCCTTGGTGTTCCAGATCGAAAGCTTGCACTTAATCTGCTAAACCACTCAAAGCGCCGCGGAACTTTGAGTTAACACTTGCACAGTATAACAGCAAAGGTTTCACAGAGTGCAAGGACATTTCCATGCAGAATGCATTGAAATTTCAATGCACAATGCATTGAAAATTTCGAAATGATTTCAATGCATGCATTGAAATTTCAATGCATGCATTGAAAATTTCGAAATGACTTCAATGCATGCAAGGTATTTTGCATCGAAATTGCAATGCATGCATTGAAAATTTCGAAATGACTTCAATGCATGCATTGAAATTTTGATGCAGAATGCATTGGAATTTCAATGCATGCATTGAAGATTTCGTAGTGGTTAGGCAAAAAGTTTCTGATTGCAGCTGGGTAAGACAAGGCTAGTGATGACCTCGTGAGTGCCGCGCGCGCTGGCCAGGCCTGAGTGCCTGATTTGCATCCTGCACCCTTGCTGCGTGACGTTTGTGCCAAGCATGCGTCTTCAGTTCCGGGCGTGGCAGCGTGCAAGGTGGTCCGAAACGTATGTATGTATGTATGTATGTATGTATGTGTATGTACGTATACGTATGTATGCACACAGGTTTGTATATATAAATTTATGTATGTATTTATGTATGTATGTATGTATGTATGTATATATGTGTGTGTATGTATGTATGTATGTATGTACTATGTGTTTGTATGTATGTATGTATTTATGTATTTATGTATAAGTGTATGTATTTATGTATGCTTTAAGAATGTATGCATGTATGTATGTATCTATGTATGTATCTATGTATGTATCTATGTATGTATCTATGTATGTATCTATGTATGTATCTATGTATGTATCTATGTATGTATCTATGTATGTATCTATGTATGTATCTATGTATGTATCTATGTATGTATCTATGTATGTATCTATGTATGTATCTATGTATGTATGATATATATATATATGTATATATATATGTATGTATGTATATATATATGTATATATATATATTTCCATATATATACATATATATATGTATATATATATGTATATATATATATATAGAGGGAGAGAGAGAGAAAGAGAGAGAGAGAGAAAGAGAGAGAGGGAGGGAGGAAGAGAGAGAGAGAGAGAGAGAGAGAGAGAGAGAGAGAGAGAGAGAGTTTGCGGTGCAGGTGGTGGGTGTTGTCGTAAGCAACATGAAAAAATACAAACAAGGAAATAAGTAGTACAAGCCACTATGAACAGATGGACAAGAGAACACATGTAGTTGACAGATGGACAAGAGAACACATGTAGTTGGGGAAACTTGAATCTTATCTATACTATGCCTAAAAGCTTTTATCATAACTGCAACTTCTTTCGTTTTCCAGTCATTAGGGTTAGGACAGAGTAGTAAAGTTGGGCTCTCTGTGCCACAGGAGTGACAATTCAACAGCGTAAAGCTGTTCGCCTGTCGACAAGCACTTTTAGTGCAAGTCCATTGCGGCAGCGTTCGCATGACTGCTCGCTTCGCCTAGTCACAGAGACAGAACAGGCTCTCTCTCTCTCTCTCTCTCTCTCTCTCTCTCTCTCTCTCAGGGTAGTAAAGTTGGGCTCTCTCCAGATATGTCGACCCGCCTTTGATACTTGTGTCACGGCAGCAATGTGACACACGTATCTGAATCAATTATTATGATGATGTGCGCGTCACATTGCCGACGAGCATCATTTCGCGAGGAGACTCTCATTCCCTTATATTTCAATGCTTGCATTGAATTTCCCTGCAGCGAGCATTGAAATTTCAATGCATGCATGGAATTCACTTTTCACCTTTCAATGCATGCATCAAAATTTCAATGCATCCTGCATTGGAATTTCAATGCATGCATTGAAATAAACTTTCAGATTCCAATGCATGCATTGAAACTCCAATGCAGGATGCATTGAAATTTCAATGCATGCATTGAAAGCTGAAAAATGATTTCAATGCATACATTGAAATTTCAATGCATGATGCATTGAAATTTCAATGCATGCATTGAAAGCTGAAAAATGATTTCAATGCATGCATTGAAAGCTGAAAAATGATTTTAATTCATGCATTGAAATTTCAATGCATGATGCATTGCATTTTCAATGCATGCATTGGAAGGCGAAAAGTAATTTCAAGGCATGCATTGAAATTCCAATGCATCCTCATGGGGTGACGGTGTTCCACGCCATGTCATCCAGCTGTTTACCACATTTTTCACGCAGCCAAGCCACACACCTCTTGCCATAGTAAATAGTAATACATTGGCCCCAAAAATCGGCAACAAAGAACAAAGAACAACCACTCCCTACTTTCAATCGCGACACAGTTTGGCTGAGAGCTATTGCGCATTAAAACTCAAGTATTACACTCGCAAGGATTGTTTGAAAATCCTCTGCCAGTCATAGTAGATGACATTCTATCTATCTATCTACCTATCTATTTATCTATCTGTCTATCTGTCTATCTATCTATCTATCTATCTTTCTTTTTTTCTTTCTTTCTTTATTTCTCCTTATCTCTATTTCTATCTATTTATCTCTCTTTCTCTCTCTCTTTCTCTCTTTCTCTCTCTTTCTCTCTCTTTCTCTCTCTTTCTCTCAGACTCTCTCTCTCTCTCTCTCTCTCTCTCTCCCTCCGGTGCGCTACTAAGAGTTCGACGAGGAAGGAAACCTAATGAGATCTCCTTAAAAAAAACTCTCGTCGAATTCCTACAGCTGCTTTTTTCCTTGCTTGCGTCTCTCTCTCTCTCTCTCTCTCTCTCTCTCTCTCTCTCTCTCTCTCTCTCTCTCTCTCTCTCTCTCTATTTCAATGCTTGCATTGAAATTTCAATGCAGTGAGCATTGAAATTTCAATGCATGCATTGAAATCACTTTTAAGCTTTCAATGCATGCATTGAAATTTCAACGCAGCGAGCATTAAAATTTCAATGCAGCGAGCATTGAAATTTCAATGCATGCATTGAAATCTTAAAAGTGATTTCAATGCAAGCATTGAACTCTCAATGCTCGCTTATAGGCGCCCGCAGGGACATAGGCGGACTTTTGAATTCATGAAGAGAGTAGTCTGATAAAGTAAGAAGCAGAGTACTGAAGGCGCGGTCGGAAGGCTTATAGGCCCTGCGTAAGAGGCTAGTACTAGAGGAGGGGGGTTTGCGCAGCATAGCTCTCAGCCAAACTGTGTCGCGATTGAAAGTAGGGAGTGGTTGTTCCTTGTTCTTTGTTGCCGATTTTTGGGGCCAATGTATTACTATTTACTATGGCAAGAGGTGTGTGGCTTGGCTGCGTGAAAAATGTGGTAAACAGCTGGATGACATGGCGTGGAACACCGTCACCCCATGAGGATGCATTGGAATTTCAATGCATGCCTTGAAATTACTTTTCAACTCCCAATGCATGCATTGAAAATGCAATGCATCATGCATTGAAATTTCAATGCATGAATTAAAATCATTTTTCAGCTTTCAATGCATGCATTGAAATCATTTTTCAGCTTTCAATGCATGCATTGAAATTTCAATGCATCCTGCATTGGAGTTTCAATGCATGCATTGGAATCTGAAAGTTTATTTCAATGCATGCATTGAAATTCCAATGCAGGATGCATTGAAATTTTGATGCATGCATTGAAAGGTGAAAAGTGAATTCCATGCATGCATTAAAATTTCAATGCTCGCTGCAGGGAAATTTCAATGCACGCATTGAAATCTGAGGGAACGAGAGTCTCCTCGCGAAATGATGCTCGTCGGCAATGTGACGCGCACATCATCATAATAATTGATTCAGATGCGTGTGTCACATTGCTGCCGTGACACAAGTATCAAAGGCGGGTCGACATATCTGGAGAGAGCCCAACTTTACTACCCTGAGAGAGAGAGAGAGAGAGAGAGAGAGAGAGAGAGCCTGTTCTGTCTCTGTGACTAGGCGAAGCGAGCAGTCATGCAAACGCTGCCGCGATGGACTTGCACTAAAAGTGCTTGTCGACAGGCGAACAGCTTTACGCTGTTGAATTGTTACTCCTGTGGCACAGAGAGCCCAACTTTACCACTCTGTCCTAGCCCTAATGACTGGAAAACGAAAGAAGTTGCAGTTATGATAAAAGCTTTTAGGCATAGTATAGATAAGATTCAAGTTTCCCCGCGAGGCATGGAGGGAACTTTGACTCTCCAGGGGGTGCTGGCTGTATTGGACAGTGTGCCACTTGCTGATAGAAAGAAGAGCGTGTTTTTGAACATAGGTTGTGGTCGAGGGCATGTTTTAGTAGCAGCCATGGCGTTTGGGTTTGCAAAAGTGGCGGGACTAGAGCAAAGTGATTTTAGAGTGATCATCTTGCTTTCTTGCGCACAAAAGTTCCACTCTCGCCAAATCACACGCTTACCCATAATACGCAATGTGAGCATACCAGTGCACTGCAGCTGCGTACCTGCCTGCCACTGTAACTCCCCAGCAGTGGCGAGGGAACGTCTGCTTGATATTCTCAACAGTGAGAGAGCGAGCAGCCACCCCCAAAGCGCTGACCCCTTACAGACCTGGTTGACCTCATCAGGAATCTCTTGCACCTCATAAACTTTGCTAATTTGATGCTTGCTGCGGTCAGTACTGGACGCTGACCCAACCCTTGCCAACCCGGTAGCTGCCTCCAGCAGCTGTCCATAAACTCCTGCAGCTCCACGAAATGCCTTGGTTTCGGCAAGAGCACTCGGCTGAAAATCAGGTTGTTAACCATGTCTTTGAGTTCGACGTTGCATGCGTAGTTGAGGTTCTTCTTGCCGGAACGGAAGCCTGGCATGATCAGCTTATCCTTGACGTCAAGATTTGCCTGGCGCAAGCTGGGCAAGGTCCACATTGGTGCCGCATGACTCCAACGGTTCATGAAAGTGTCATCCGAGCGATTCAGATTGTGCACTTGCTTTTTAAGTTCTGCTCCTTGGTGTTCCAGATCGAAAGCTTGCACTTAATCTGCTAAACCACTCAAAGCGCCGCGGAACTTTGAGTTAACACTTGCACAGTATAACAGCAAAGGTTTCACAGAGTGCAAGGACATTTCCATGCAGAATGCATTGAAATTTCAATGCACAATGCATTGAAAATTTCGAAATGATTTCAATGCATGCATTGAAATTTCAATGCATGCATTGAAAATTTCGAAATGACTTCAATGCATGCAAGGTATTTTGCATCGAAATTGCAATGCATGCATTGAAAATTTCGAAATGACTTCAATGCATGCATTGAAATTTTGATGCAGAATGCATTGGAATTTCAATGCATGCATTGAAGATTTCGTAGTGGTTAGGCAAAAAGTTTCTGATTGCAGCTGGGTAAGACAAGGCTAGTGATGACCTCGTGAGTGCCGCGCGCGCTGGCCAGGCCTGAGTGCCTGATTTGCATCCTGCACCCTTGCTGCGTGACGTTTGTGCCAAGCATGCGTCTTCAGTTCCGGGCGTGGCAGCGTGCAAGGTGGTCCGAAACGTATGTATGTATGTATGTATGTATGTATGTATGTGTATGTACGTATACGTATGTATGCACACAGGTTTGTATATATGAATTTATGTATGTATTTATGTATGTATGTATGTATGTATATATGTGTGTGTATGTATGTATGTATGTATGTACTATGTGTTTGTATGTATGTATGTATTTATGTATTTATGTATAAGTGTATGTATTTATGTATGCTTTAAGAATGTATGTATCTATGTATGTATCTATGTATGTATCTATGTATGTATCTATGTATGTATCTATGTATGTATCTATGTATGTATCTATGTATGTATCTATGTATGTATCTA
>WBZZ01006622.1:142500-165000 GCA_019918135.1 Paulinella micropora | reverse complement strand
ATACCTTGGATATGTAAGGTAAACAATAGATAGATAGATAGATAGATAGATAGATAGATAGATAGATAGATAGATAGATAGATAGATAGATAGATAGATAGAGAGAGAGAGAGAGAGAGAGAAAGAGGGGGGGGGGGAGGGACAGTTGGCGCTTTGAACCTGGTTTTCCATAGCATTGACAACAAGTACAGAAGTCATGCCCTAATAAGTGCAGAGGATTCAAGTCCTACGAAGACCTAATTAAATACATATAAGCAATGCAGGCCAAGACGGTGTCCATGGCATGACGTCATCAGCTGCAAAATACTACAAGGTGCATTGACAACAGGTAAGAGAATTTTGACACCAAGAGACAAGACACTACACTTACTCTCTCCTGTAACGGTTTTTGCTTTGACACTATCTTCGGCGCCAAAGGCACGCAGGGTTTTTTCTGAATTTTTTTTTTGATGGGGGTCACGAAACACCACAAAGCAACAACAATTACCACAAAGCAAACAGCAATCACGATAGATAAGGGGAACTTCGTGCTTGTAGTGGCGACTGCAAGACTGTTGATCATGCACGAAAGTGACACTGGCTTTTTGGAAGTCACAGGTGTCCGACTCATCATAAATCAAAAATAGGAAATCATAAGTGTCCGGCTCAGCACTGCATTGAAATCTCAATGCATGCATTGAAATAGGTAATTCAATGCATGGATTGATAAGCACTGCATTGAAATTTCAATGCATGCATTGAAATAGGTAATTCAATGCATGCATTGATAAACAACATATTTTCGGAAATCATAATTGTCCAGCTCATCACACTTTTCGGAAGTCACAAGTGTCCGGCTCATCAAAAATCACAAATAGTTCGTTTGGTCGTTT
This sequence comes from Paulinella micropora, assembly GCA_019918135.1. Taxonomy (NCBI): domain Eukaryota; phylum Cercozoa; class Imbricatea; order Euglyphida; family Paulinellidae; genus Paulinella; species Paulinella micropora. Next base: position 164,128 of record WBZZ01006622.1, on the reverse strand, counting down.
GGTCTTGTTTGTTTATTTGTTTCATTATTATTATTATTATTATTATTATTATTATTATTATTATTATTATTATTATTATTATTATTATTATTATTATTATTATTTTTATTAATATTCTTAATTTTTTTTTCTTTCGTTCTCTTGTCCATCTGTGAACTACATGTGCATGGAGGGAACTTTGACTCTCCAGGGGGGTGCTGGCTGTTATGATAAAAGCTTTTAGGCATAGTATAGATAAGATTCAAGTTTCCCCGCGAGGCATGGAGGGAACTTTGACTCTCCAGGGGGTGCTGGCTGTATTGGACAGTGTGCCACTTGCTGATAGAAAGAAGAGCATGTTTTTGAACATAGGTTGTGGTCGAGGGCATGTTTTAGTAGCAGCCATGGCATTTGGGTTTGCAAAAGTGGCGGGACTAGAGCAAAGTGATTTTAGAGTGATCATCTTGCTTTCTTGCGCACAAAAGTTCCACTCTCGCCAAATCACACGCTTACCCATAATACGCAATGTGAGCATACCAGTGCACTGCAGCTGCGTACCTGCCTGCCACTGTAACTCCCCAGCAGTGGCGAGGGAACGTCTGCTTGATATTCTCAACAGTGAGAGAGCGAGCAGCCACCCCCAAAGCGCTCACCCCTTACAGACCTGGTTGACCTCATCAGGAATCCCTTGCACCTCATAAACTTTGCTAATTTGATGTTTGCTGCAGTCAGTACTGGACGCTGACCCAACCCTTGCCAACCCGGTAGCTGCCTCCAGCAGCTGTCCATAAACTCCTGCAGCTCCACGAAATGCCTTGGTTTCGGCAAGAGCACTCGGCTGAAAATCAGGTTGTTAACCATGTCTTTGAGTTCGACGTTGCATGCGTAGTTGAGGTTCTTCTTGCCGGAACGGAAGCCTGGCATGATCAGCTTATCCTTGACGTCAAGATTTGCCTGGCGCAAGCTGGGCAAGGTCCACATTGGTGCCACATTACTCCAACGGTTCATGAAAGTGTCATCCGAGCGATTCAGATTGTGCACTTGCTTTTTAAGTTCTGCTCCTTGGTGTTCCAGATCGAAAGCTTGCACTTAATCTGCTAAACCACTCAAAGCGCCGCGGAACTTTAAGTTAACACTTGCACAGTATAACAGCAAAGGTTTCACAGAGTGCAAGGACATTTCCATGCAGAATGCATTGAAATTTCAATGCACAATGCATTGAAATCTCAATGCATGCATTGAAAATTTGCAAGCGACTTCAATGCATAGTGCATTGAAATTTCAATGCAGAATGCATCGAAATTTCAATGCAGAATGCATTGAAATTTCAATGCATGCATTGAAAATTTCGAAATGATTTCAATGCATGCAAGGTATTTTGCATCGAAATTGCAATGCATGCATTGAAAATTTCGAAATGACTTCAATGCATGCATTGAAATTTTGATGCAGAAGGCATTGGAATTTCAATGCATGCATTGAAGATTTCGTAGTGGTTAGGCAAAAAGTTTCTGATTGCAGCTGGGTAAGACAAGGCTAGTGATGACCTCGTGAGTGCCGCGCGCGCTGGCCAGGCCTGAGTGCCTGATTTGCATCATGCACCCTTGACAGCGTGCTCAACCGCCTTGAGCTCGACATTGGTGGCCTACGGTCGCAAGCGTGGGTTTGGCCAGCCCGGGCCGCGGCCCCGACCGACTTCTTCCTGAAAGTCAGAGACACCAACAAGCTGTCCAAGGTTGAGCTGTGCTCGCGTAACGAACACCTTTCCCGGCGGGCCACGCTCGAGATCCATGAACCTTTACTAGGGGCTTCCCAGACTATCGCCATCACACAGGCCCCGGGTTCCAAGGCGCTGCCGCCGCTCGTCATCAAGTTCACCAACGAAACGGGTGTTCGGAACGACTTTGATGTTAAAGATACAAAGCACGATCGAGTTCTGGTGCTCCGAGGTTTGAGAACCCCGTCCATACAACTCGAGGGTGACGACGATTACGAAGAAATGCAGGTAGTAGATGTCCGGCTAGAAGACATCGGACAGCCCGTCCTTTTGAGGGCCAAGAACATGCGCCTGCGTCATAACCGGGGTCGCCTAACGACAGACAACTGTGTGATTAGTGGCCCGTGATTTTCAGCGCCCTACCCAGAAAAAACAAGCCGGCCCAAGGCACACGCCAGAAAAAGCCCCGAGGCAAAAAAACAAAGCGCTAGCAGGGAACAAACAACTGCCAGGGGAGGGCGCAGAAAATCAAGCAAGAAAAATAAACTTTTTTTTAATGTACAAAGAAAACAGCCCCCCTCCTTTTTGTTTCGTTAAAAGGCTTTTTCCTTTTTTTAAACAGACCGTCGCACCTTCTTTTTTTCCTGAGCCAGCGCGCGCCGAATTCTCGGCACACGAGCAGAAAACAACAAAGAACATCCCCAAACGCCAGACTAAGAGAGCCGCTTCCCCCCCTTTTTAGTTGCGCGCAAAGTGTGTCTTGTTGTAAGAGCTTCTGCTCTACCGCGTGCTGCAGCCTAGGTTCCGCCATTTCTTGGCTTTGAGTGTCTTGCCGGCTGCTCCGTCCTCTCCGCTCGCCAAAATCATGGGGGATTGGTTTTTGCCCCGGCCTGCGCAGGTTTTTGGGGGAGGGACCCAAAAGAGATCAGAGAAAGGAAACGAAAGGCACCCGGCCCCCACCCCCTCCCCCTTCGTTTCCACACCTACTCTTTTTTGTCGTGCGGCCCCCCCCCCCCCCCGCCCTTGGCTCTCGGCCCAACCTAACGATCCAGCTGTCCAACAATGTTCAAGATGTGACCCTGACAAAAATACAAACACAGCCTCAGCCCGTAGGGTTCGGCGTCATTAAGGTACGCAGGGGCGACTGTGTGGGAGAATGCAAAGTCCCGCGGCAGCTGGCCCTGAGTGGCCTGGGAGCACAGCACATTTCTGTTAACCTCGGATGCAAGGCGCGTCATGTCCCGACCAACGCTTGCAGGCTATTCGTATTCGCAGGCTCCGAGATCTCGGTTCGGGACTCCTCGTTAGCCAGCCTGCGTGTAGACGGCAGGATCCCCGCGCCGGTCCTGGTGGATGAATGCGTCTTAGCTCCCAACTTTTCTGCGGGGCTGATAAACTCGCGCGCTGAGGGTCGTAAGCTGCTGTTCCACAACTGCCGGTACCACCAACCGGCCACCGCGATTGACCTGCAGGACCGGGTGGTAGCGGCACTGCCCAGCGCAGAATTCGTGCGGCACGCTCGTCGCCCTGCGTAAGCCTTGGTGCGACCTAGGACAAGCCCCCCCCCCCCCCCCCGAGAGTAAATTGCTGTGCGCCGGTGCGTTCAAAAAAAATTCGTCTCCTTTTTTGGACACACTCGCGCTCAGACGTAAGAAACCGAGCGGAAGTGGCGTGGTGGTTCTGGGTATTAAAATTTGAATTCTTTCTGGCGTGACTAGGAAATTTTAACTACCGAGTTCGGAAACACTGTCAAGAGTCATAATTTACGCAATCAATCCAAGCTGCTGCACGAGAATGTCCGATAAACGTTCTGACACTTGTGGGCCGTGAGAGGGCACGCACCACTACGGCTCCCCCCCCCCCCCCCCCCCCCCCCCCCCGCTCTCTCTCCCTCTGTCTGGCAAGCCCTTCCCTTCCCCCCTCCCCACAGAATTTGCCCCAGCCCCTGCTTCTTTTTCTGTGCACTCCTGTGTTTAAAAAGAAACAATCCTCCCGAAGCTTCCCTCACCCCATTCGCCCTCTTTCCCCACGTCTCTCTTTCTGTCCCACCCCCCCTCGCTCCTGGCTGCCATCACCCAAAAAAAGCTGACCGTCAACCTCCTTTTGTTGCTTAAAAACCGGGGCGCACAAACCCACACACACCCCTCTCCCGGATGCTCACGACGCTAATCCCTGCCTGGGCCCCCGACCTGATCGCGGCGGATTGGGCCGCCACGGCGTGGCGGGCAAGCTCCGCGGCGCTGGTTGCAACCGTGCTACTGATCTTGTGCAAGGTTCGCCGACGCCACTCCAACCAGCCACAGCCACAGCCCCCTAATGCCAGCGCGGAAGACCTCAGTTGCAGGCCCAGCAAGAAACACCCTCTGTGGACTAACAAGAACATCCGCTGGAGTAGAATAACGTCTGTCATGTCCGACCACAACTCGAACGGCTCTCTTGTCTTGCATTTGTACCAGTAGCCACCAAAAAAAACCAAAAGTCTTTATTTAAAAAAATGTTGGCTGCTCTTAAAATTGACTATTAGCGCGCCCACCTCCGTCGGATTTAGAGTCCGCGAAAGATCAAGAAAGGCGCTGATGCTGCTGACCCAGTGCCTGATAGCCTGGTCTAAGCTAGCGGACAGTACGTCGGCCGGAGGCCCAGCGGCCGGCGGCGCGTCTTCGCCCAGCCACAGCCTGAGCCAGGCACTTTCGGTCGCCTGTGGGCGCCGGGGGAACCATTCGCAGTTGTCCACTGTCGTGTGCGGCGGCTGCAGGTTCCAATGTTCGGTCGTGTACTTGATCACCGCCTCCAAGGGCGCCTCCTGTTGACAAAAGCCCATCATGCACTTTCTCCACTTGAGGTAAAAGACTTCCTCTCTACCGTCGTTGTCGAGGCCGCCGGGGGGTATTCCTATGACCGTGTAGTGCAGCCTGTCCCATTCGTGTCGTAGCTGTCGCAGGCTGTCCGCGCGCCCGATGATCATGCCCACGGACAGCTTGGGGCGCTTGGGGCCGGCCGGCGCCGGCGCCGGGTAGAGCCGCAATTTCTTGCGAACGTTATACGCGCCCGATGATCTTGCGAACGTTATACACAAACCAGATGATGGCGCGCCTGAGCCCTACCAGCGCCGTTGAGATCGAGTAGCACACGATAGAAAGCAGGCACTGCTGGCAGGCGGAGCGTGCGCTGGTGAAAGCCACGCAAGTGACGTACACCCAGAGCTCGGCCGAGCACAGCAGGCGGATAGTCCAGGTCACGAGCAGTTCCTCGCCCATCGTTATATTTGAGCCCCCAGGTATTGTTTCTTCGGTTCGCTCGGTCGGGGAATCCGGAGCGTGTTGCTTTTTTTTTACTTTTTGGTCTCAAAAAAACATGCACGAGAATGTCCGATAAACGTTCTGACACTTGTGGGCCGTGAGAGGGCACGCACCACTACGGCTCCCCCCCCCCCCCCCCGCTCTCTCTCCCTCTGTCTGGCAAGCCCTTCCCTTCCCCCCTCCCCACAGAATTTGCCCCAGCCCCTGCTTCTTTTTCTGTGCACTCCTATGTTTAAAAAGAAACAATCCTCCCGAAGCTTCCCTCACCCCATTCGCCCTCTTTCCCCACGTCTCTCTTTCTGTCCCACCCCCCCTCGCTCCTGGCTGCCATCACCCAAAAAAAGCTGACCGTCAACCTCCTTTTGTTGCTTAAAAACCGGGGCGCACAAACCCACACACACCCCTCTCCCGGATGCTCACGACGCTAATCCCTGCCTGGGCCCCCGACCTGATCGCGGCGGATTGGGCCGCCACGGCGTGGCGGGCAAGCTCCGCGGCGCTGGTTGCAACCGTGCTACTGATCTTGTGCAAGGTTCGCCGACGCCACTCCAACCAGCCACAGCCACAGCCCCCTAATGCCAGCGCGGAAGACCTCAGTTGCAGGCCCAGCAAGAAACACCCTCTGTGGACTAACAAGAACATCCGCTGGAGTAGAATAACGTCTGTCATGTCCGACCACAACTCGAACGGCTCTCTTGTCTTGCATTTGTACCAGTAGCCACCAAAAAAAACCAAAAGTCTTTATTTAAAAAAATGTTGGCTGCTCTTAAAATTGACTATTAGCGCGCCCACCTCCGTCGGATTTAGAGTCCGCGAAAGATCAAGAAAGGCGCTGATGCTGCTGACCCAGTGCCTGATAGCCTGGTCTAAGCTAGCGGACAGTACGTCGGCCGGAGGCCCAGCGGCCAGCGGCGCGTCTTCGCCCAGCCACAGCCTGAGCCAGGCACTTTCGGTCGCCTGTGGGCGCCGGGGGAACCATTCGCAGTTGTCCACTGTCGTGTGCGGCGGCTGCAGGTTCCAATGTTCGGTCGTGTACTTGATCACCGCCTCCAAGGGCGCCTCCTGTTGACAAAAGCCCATCATGCACTTTCTCCACTTGAGGTAAAAGACTTCCTCTCTACCGTCGTTGTCGAGGCCGCCGGGGGTATTCCTATGACCGTGTAGTGCAGCCTGTCCCATTCGTGTCGTAGCTGTCGCAGGCTGTCCGCGCGCCCGATGATCTTGCCCACGGACAGCTTGGGGCGCTTGGGGCCGGCCGGCGCCGGCGCCGGGTAGAGCCGCAATTTCCTTTCTTCCAGCCGCGACTTCTGGGCCTTGCCCTTGAGCAAGGTCACGTACACGAAGGCGACCAACAACAGCTGGGCCCCACCATTTGGCCTCGTGAAGGCGAGCATGAAGGGCGACGTGGCGTGCTGCCCAAGGTACGCTAACCTCATGGAACTGCCGGTCCTGCCCTACGCAAGGCGAAAGGAAAGTGTGCGGAACGGCAGAAAAGAAAGCAAGAGGAACAGAAAAATAAAGACAATAGAGAGAGAGAATGAGCGAGAAAGGGGGGGGAGAGGGAGCTCTTGACCAGCGGCCGCGCATTTTTCTTTCTTCCCGCCATTCCGCACTTGGTCCGCGCTGAGGGGGGGAAGGCTCTTTTCTGCGGCCCTGTCTCCCCTCCGCCGAACCCCCCCCCCCCCCCCCCCCCGCTTCTTCTCGCACGGAGACGCGGGGAAAGCGGGCGCGGGGGGGGGGGGGGGGCAAAGATTAGGGAGGGCGGGAGGGAATGTTTTTTCTGTGACAAAGGTTGTGTTCCTTTCCCCGCGCGCGCTCGCCTTTATCTTCTTCCCGAAGAAAGGGGGGGGGGGGGGCGGGGGGGCGCGGCGGGGGGGGGGGGGGGGGAAAGAAAGGGGGAGAGGGCCGCACAAACCTCCGCAAAAGCCAAAACATGGAGCACGACAACTGGTGGGGCTGTTCGGCCTGGATCGCCGAGCAAGCTTGTGGCACTGGTGCAGGCTGGCAGGCGTGGGCCGCCGCCGGGGGCTCGAAGAAGCGCTCGGACTTCCCTGACATCAACGGGCTGCGAGACTTCTGGCAGCGCTTTGTTACGATCGCCTGGGCGGCGCCCACTGCGCCGCTTCTGGCCGGCGCCCAGGCGGCGCACAAGGCAGAAATCTCAGCCGAACTGGCGCGGCTGAGCGACCAGGAGCTCAAGAGCGGCCCGCGCTCGTGGTTCGCGGCGCCCGCGCCTGTAGCCGCGCTGCTAGTACTCGATCACCGAGAGAAGTTCCTGGTGCAGTGCCTGGGGCAGCTGCCGTTCGTCAGGGTCGAAACGCTGCAGGTGGGCGACATAGCGTTCCGGCGCGGTACCGACGTCGAGCGAGTGTTCGAGCGCAAGCGCGCCGACGACTGCGTGCAGTCCATCAGGTCGGGCCGTTTCCAGACGCAGCGGCTGGCGCTGGCGGAGTGGGCCGGCGCACGCTCGGCGGCCGCGGGCTACATACTCGAGAGCCCCGCGTGGCTGCTGCAGAGCGACTCGTCTTGCGGGTTATTGGCGCCCGTGCGCAGCACCCTGTCGCGCAACGGGGCGCTCGAGCCCGGGCTCGCCACGATGTTGCGGGCCGCCGAGAGCAGCACGACCATGCGGTACGGCCTGCTGTGGCTGACAACGGCGCACGCGTTCCATTCGGCGCTGCTGCTGCTGAACTTGTTCCGGGTCTGGGTGTCGGGCGGAACCGTCGCGTCGCTGCAGGACGCCGTCGTGCAGGAACGCGCCAAGACCGTACGGCGGGGGCACGAGACCGAGCGGCTGGGAGTGTACGCGGCCGTGCGCGGGGTGAGCCCCGCGGTGGCCAGGGCTGTTTATGCGCGCTTTCCCACGGTCGCGAGCCTGGTCCAGGACGCCGAGGCGCGCGGGCCGCGCCGCGCGCTGCGCGAACTGTCTGACTTGCGCGTGAAAGCGGGCGGCCGCCGGCTGGGCCCCAAGCTCGCGGCCAGGCTTTTCTGTCGCTTGGGCGTGCTGCCGTGCACCGCCAACGGCCTGCCCTGCCGGTGCTAGTAACCCGGGGGGGGGGGGGGCGAGGAGTCCGCCAACTTTTCCTGCATTCTCTTGGCCGGAAACTCCCCCAATCTTTTTGTTCGGCCGGTGCCCGACCGCCTTTTCCCCTCAGTTTCTATCACAACGTTCTTGAATAAACCCGTCGACACACACAAAAAAAAGCTGGGCACGTCTTTCCGGCCGCCTTTTTTTCTTTGCTTGCCTCCGCCCCCACCCTCTCCCCGCCCCACCCCCCATCCGGCCCCCCCCCTCTGTTTCTCTCTCACCACTCCGAATGAAACCTAACTAAAGATTGAACGTACGCCAGGTGTGATTTTTGCGGGGGGCTTTTTTTTTGGGGAGGGGGCGCCGTGTGGGCTGGCCCCCACCCCTCTCGTCACTGTCTGGGGCTCTCCCGAACAAGACCCGTTTCTTGGCCCCCCCCCCCTCACCCCCTCGTTCGCCCTGTCCCCCGCCCTGCCCGTCTTTTTTTTTGGTTGCTGTTTTTCTCTTTTGACCTTGGGAACCAAACGACACAAAGAAGGCATGGCGTGCCCGCCCTTGCTGTCGGACATCGCGTGTTCAACCCTGTGGTACAACGTGACCGATGCCTCCGGCGTCCTGCGCCTGTTGGGGCGCGGCCACCTAAGGGCGCAGGGCAACTACGGCCTGCTAGCGTTCCTGTCGGAGAGCTGCAACGGGCGCCCGAATTGCACGTGCCTGATCTGTGCCCTGGAACGCAGGGCCCCTTGTGCTTTTAAACAAGCCGGACCGCCAACCGAATGCCGTTGCATCAGCTGCCGCGTGTTCAAGCGAGATATGGCGGGCTCTGCCTGGGCAGAGAACAACAATCGGCGCCGCGTCCTGTTGTTTACACAGCGCGACTTCGAGTCCAGGCCCCACGGAGAGGGCCTGTCGGTGCTGTCGTTCGGGACCCGCCGCGGCTACGGCTGTGCGGCCGTCGGGCTGAACCTGGGCCTGTGGAAGCGCCAGACCTTCTACGACCAGATGTGCGGGAGGGGCAGCCCCCGGAGGAATCGTGCGCTGCTGGCCGAAACCGCCACCGCGCTGTTCGGCCGGCGGAGCGGCGTCCGGCTCTGCGCGCTGATCTCGGACCCGATCGACTCGGACTGCGACTGCGTTCTGTGCCGCACGTACAGCGAGCGGGGGCCCCTCAACCTCCGGCGGCTGCGGGCCCTGCTGCACACACGAGGGGAACAAGAAGAAGCAGAAGAAAAGGAAGAGCTCGGGCCTTACGAGGACGACGGTGCCCGCACCCTGCGGACGCTCGCGCGGCTGCGCCGGACCTCGGGCTGCACTAACCTGTGGCAGATCCAACTGCAGTCCGCGCGCGTGATCGACGACCTGAGCTACTACGGCGCCGACCGTACCCTGCAGTTTCTGTCGAGCCTGCAGGCTATCGCCGCGAGGGCCGGCGCGGCGGACCCCGTGCTGGCGGAGCTGGAGAATGAGTTCGGGCCCCTGGTGTCGTACGGCAAGCAACAGAAGACGAGCCGCTTCTACCTGTTGGTGCCAGGAGAGAGGCGCGAGCAGGAATACGAGGCGCTAACAAGCAGGGGCCTGGCTGTCATGAGCGTGACTACGCTCGATGCCTCCGCGGTCGCGGACTGGAGTGCAAACCCCAGCGCCTACCTGCGGCGGCCCCTGGGGCGTGAACAGCGGCTGGTCGTGCTGGAAATGGTGAACCGCGTAGCGCAGCAAAGGAAAGGAGGTGAGGCGCCGCCCGGCCTGGACTTTAGTTTCGAGCCTAGTTTCTTGGTGTTCAAGTGTTTCGTGGGAGAGCACTAATTTCGGCTTCAGCCGTTTCAAAAAATAAAACGTTATGCTTCTAAACCGGCTGGGTGACGAGATTGATGCAAACTTTCTTTTTGGTCTTTTAATTACAAACATCGCATCTCAAATATAGATAAAAACAAAACGGGCCCGCTACTTTTGGAGCCAAATTTCTATTTTTTACAGGTATTTGCCACAACTCTTGCAACTTCTGCCGCTCAAGACACGACCCCATTCAGTGGTTTAACCAGAAAGTCCAGGACGTCAGGAGACATGCTCCAGGCCCGCACAAAAAACATTAACAGGCGCGCCCCGTTGTAACCTAGACGGTAGCACGCAAGCCGTAAATGCTTCCAGTCTTCGACCTCCCCCAGCTGTGTGCACCACTCAGAGGGAATCCTAGGATTCGGGAACAAACAATGTTTAGCGGACGAAGGGCTAGACTTTGCCCTTTCCTCCCTCCTTCCTCTCGTCCATCGAACTGGAGGTGAGGCGCCCACACCCCCAGCTCGAGAATTAAAAAGGGACTGTAGGGCCGCACTTCCCGTCCGATGTACAAATGTGTGTGTGACGGCCCTCCCCCCCTCTTCCAAGAACCGCACCAACGACCCGACCGCCGCGGCCCCCCCCCCCCCCCCCTCCTGCCCACCAACCCCCCCTTGTTTTCTCTCTTTCACTTTCCGATCCCCTCCCCCGCAGGTTCTGTTTTTTTGCGCCTTGGCTGAAAAAAATAAAAAGAGAAGCAGTTGAACGACCTTGAAGAAAAAAAGGAAGGAAAAAAAGGGGGGCAAGGAAATAACTTGGCAGCCCCGAAAATAAAAGTCGTCATGTGGCCGCTGTGGTTGCTGTCGTTCGCCGGCGCCGACACCCTCGGCGGCGTGCCTAGCACGGTCTCGTGGCAATCCTCACTGAACCTGACGGCCGCGTACCCCGGCTGGTCCGGCGACTTTGCGCCCGTGCCGCTGCTGTCCAACAACCACTGCCGCCAGTGGAACGGCACCGGCCGAATTACGGCGTTGTGGTGGTGCTCGCCGAACCCGCGCGCCCTGTACGGTCCGTGGCAATCCTCACTGAACCTGACGGCCGCGTACCCCGGCTGGTCCGGCGACTTTGCGCCCGTGCCGCTGCTGTCCAACAACCACTGCCGCCAGTGGAACGGCACCGGCCGAATTACGGCGTTGTGGTGGTGCTCGCCGAACCCGCGCGCCCTGTACGGCGACAATTGCCCCGTGCCCAAGACCACGCTCGAGGCCTACACGCTGCTGTGCTCGCCGCTCGACCTGCGGCAGGTCCAGGCCGCCGCGGACAGCATCCTAGGCCTGCGGCTCGGGCCCCCGGCGGGCGCACAACGGCGTGGCTGTGGTCCGAGGAAGACATCACGGTGTGGTGGAACGAGGTCGACCTTGCACGGCTCGAGCGCTTGTTTGACGGCGCGCCCGAAACCTTGCTGGCGCTGCCGTCGTGGGCGGTCGCGGCCGTCACCAAGGAAACAAGTGCAAACGGGACCTTCTACAAGTGGCAGGCCGTGGTGTGCGGGCCGGAAACGACGCCGCTGAGCGCGCCGGCGGGCTTTCCGGCCTGGCGCTACTGCTGCCGTGTCGTCGGGAACCTGCGGGACACTTCGACGTCGGACGCGCGGTACGAGGACGCCTGCGCCGGCGCGGACCCGCAGCCCGCGGAGCCCTGCGGGCCCGAGCAGACCGTCGTTTTGTGCGACAGCAGGCACTCTCCCGTAGTTGCCTACAATACGACGTCGTTTGTGCCGCCCAGGCGCTGCACCGTTTTCTGCCGCTGGCCCTGCCGGGGCGAGCTGCCCGCGGCGTCCGGCTGTGCCAGCACCATCGAATGGCAGGAGCCGCGCACCGGCTGTACGGATAGCGGACAGCTGCGGCTGCGCGCGTGCGACCGCAGCCTGCTGAGCGAGGCGCACACGTCGTGCCGCAGCGACGAACTAGCGCTCGCGTCGCCGCCGGGGGCTACAGAGGAGTCCGACCCCGAGTTCTGCGCCGTCGGGCGCCTGGGCTGCGCGTTTGACGGCTGCCGCTGCTGGGCGAGCGCGCGCGGTGACGCGGGCTGCTGCGCCGCGCACCCGTTCTGCCGCGGCCACGGGCGCCTGTGCGAGCGCGGGTGGACCGGAACCGGCCATGAACAGCCGCATGCCGTGTGCCAGTGCGATGACGGCTACGTGGGCGAGCGCTGCGAGGAGCGTTTGTCGGAGCTGGTGTGCCACCTGTCGGCGCGGACGCGCGCGCTGCACGCGCACCCGGTGGACGTGAGGCCGTCGCCGTCACGCACGCCCAGCCGCTCGATGTCACCGTCGAAAACGCCGTCGCGCACGCAGACGATCTCGGAGAGTCCGTCCAAGACCGTGACCAGAACGCCCACGCAAACGCCCAGCCGGTTCCCCAGCCTTGTTCCCGCGTACATCTTTAGGCATTCGAACTTGTGCATGTGCGCTGCCACGTTCACGTGGGAGGAGTGCCCGTCGAGCACGGGAGCCGCGCGCAGGTGCGCCATGGGATATGGCACGGAACGGCTGCTGGGCCCGGCCGACCCGTCGAACTATTTGCAGCAGTGTCTGCACCTGTCCGTGCCGGGCTGCGTGGTCAACGGCTTCTCGTGGCTGGCGTGTGATTCTGCACTGCCACGATACGGCGGGGTCTCGCGCCAGAATGTCTGGAGCAGCGGCCGGATCTACAACCTTTGCCAAGACTGCGATATTTATAACAATTGCTACAGCAAGACCCTTTATCTCAGGGCTCCGTCTTCTGCGGGCGAGCAGTGGGCCTTCAGTGAGTCGCTTACCGGCCGTGCTTCTCTTACCACCTCGATTCCGTACCTGTTCCAGACCGACACGCCGTCCGTGTCCGCGTCCCTGAGCCTGTCGGCCACGACCAGCGCTTCTTCCTCCGGCTCCCCGACATCTTCGCGCTCGCGCTCGCCGTCGCCGTCGCCGCAGACCCCGGCCGTGATCGTGCGCGGTGGCGACGGGAGCTGTCTCCGCCCGGGAACAGCCTCATGGGGCGACTGCGGCACGCTGTCCGATCAGCTAGACGTGGCGGTCACACGGTACGACTCCCGCGTGCAGTGGCCGTCCTACGGCTCCGGCCGCTTTGCCTATGCGCTGGCCGCTGCGTCGGCCGTCGGCTGCAACTTGGTGCCGTCCGCGCTGGCCCAGAACTTTTCTCTGACAGTTGCGCCGCTGGACCGCTACGACGGGCTGCAGCAGGTCACCGTGCTGGAGGTGCGGCCCGGCGCATTCCGGCTGCGCCTCACCGGGTGCGGGCTCGACCACGTGCTGCAACCTCGCGTGGGCTGGGTGCCCGGAACGTTGTGCGGCGGCGAAGAGTGCCTCGTGACGCTGACCGCGCTGGGAATAAGCCCGACGCCATCGGGTAGCGCCAGCCCCTCGCCCAGCCTCAGCATCACACCCAGCCGCAGCCCCCCGCCGTCATTCGTGCTGCTGGACCGCTTGGGCTACTGCCTGAGCCAATCTCAGCAGCGGCTCCAGTACGTAGACTGCGGCGGCGGGCTAACCGCCGGTCCTAACGAGATCTGGTACCATGTCATCGACTCCAACGCGCAATTCCCTGACTGCTGGTCGACGCAGGCCGATTTCGGACGATGTCTAACGTGCAATCAGTGCAGCTACGAGAGTGCGCAAGAAAGGCAGGCGCTGTTTATGACGATTGGCGCCCCATGCACTGTCAACGAGAATGCGTACACTTTCAGTGGCGGGCTGACGCTGGACCAGGGCCGCCTGCGCCTGACACAGCCCTGCGGCGCAATCTTTGACGTGTGGCTGCAGCGCGACCTGACATGGGCGCAGGCCCCTGAGTACCCTGCAGCTAACGAAAGCCCCCTTCCCCGTGGTCACTGGAGCCCCGCCGTTAGCACCAACTGCTGCTTCGTCGGCTTTTTCTTCCATGCTCAAGTACAGTTACGCCTGTCTGCGCGCGGTGCGCAACGGCGGCACGATCGATGTCGACCTGCCGAGCTGCCCTTCGATCTCTGCCTCCAATGCAACCAAGGCTCCCTTCCTCTTCGCCAACGGGGGTAACGACGTGGGCGTGTTCTGGAGCGGCGACGGGGCCAGTCCCGACTATCTGCTGTACCAGCTGCGGCCCAAGAGCGGCTTCTGTGATGCGAGCGGTAGTGTCGCGGTCGCCATGGCACTGGATTTCACAGAGCGTTTCTCGCCGCTAAGCGCACGGCTAACCATTGACTCTGGGGGGTGGATGTCGTGCTTGCAGTCGGGGCGCCCCGCCCTCAGGTTGTTTTACCCAAGCGATTATTTGCTGGGGAGGTACGTCCTCTGGACCGATTATCCAAACGCTTACTCTAGTAAGGTCGTGTTCGCGCCGTACGACGTCAGCGCCTCGCCGACCACGTCGTTAACCGCTTCCGCGTCGATCACGGCGTCGTGCACGCCGTCCGTGTCGGTGTCGCCGCGGCCGCTTGTGTACGAGACAACGCAGGGCTACGTGAACCTGGTCGTGTCCCGGCTGCTGGCCAGCGGCGAGGAGCTGCTGTGGCTCGGGCCTACCGGCCGCGTGGCCACGACGCTGGCGTCTATCGCGCTGGACCCGCGCGGGGGGCTGGACGCCGCTAGCCGCCAGGCGCAGTGGTGTACACTTCTGCCCGACACGGACCGCCTGCGGTACTCAGTCGTTTTTGCCAACTACGGGGCTGGCAGCGACAAGTGGTACGGCAACGGCACAACTGTTACGACTACCGCAACTGGTGGCGCGAGCGAGTGGTTCGAGCTGGTACAGGTAGCACTCGCTGGCTCGCGCAACGTGTCGGCCGCCTTTGGCGGCCCGCTGTACCAGCTGGCGATCTCAAATGTCTGCGTCGGCGTCGGCGGGTCTACGACAGAGATTGCGATGCTGCCATGCGGCAGTGCCGGGACCACGCTTTACTTGCTAACGCAGAACCCGACGCCGTCCGCGACGCCAACCATTTCGCTGTCGCCGTCCGTGACGCCAACCATTTCAGTCACGCCGTCCGTGACGCCAACTATCTCGGTCACGCCGTCCGTGACGCCCACGACCTCCGCGACGCGGTCCGTGACGCCCACGACCTCCGCAAGCCCCACGAGTTCGATTACGCAGTCTCGCACGCCTTCAGCTTCGGCCACGCCGTCGGTCACGCCGAGCAGCTCCAAGACCATCAGCCCGACGACCTCAGCGAGTATCAGCCTAAACCCTACCCCATCGCGGACCCCGACCAGCAGCGTCAGCCCTTCCATTACTCCCAGCACTTCACCTCCCTTCCCGGTCACTTTGCAAGCCAGCGGCAAGTGCTTAACCAGGGACTCGGCCAGCAAGTACATTCTGCTGTGCAACTGTGGGTCTTATGGCACTTTACTGGACAGACAATTCTTTATGGCTGACCCCTACGCGACTTATGCCCCCATTCGTTGGTACGGGGACAAAGCACAGTGCCTCGTGTCGAACGATCCGAATGAAAACGGATATTCCGTTGTGGCCTCCTCCACTCAGTGTAACACTGTGGTGAGTAATGGCAGACTGATGTGGGGCTTTGATTCTGATACTCTCAGCTATTGTTACATCGGCTCCGCTAAGAACGCGAACTGCAATTATATTATGTCCTCAGGCGGTGGCCCAGCGTACTTTATTTCTGTAAATATAACACCCTAACCTTGCTGGCTTTTTTGAAGATAATTTCACGGAGAGCAGAGGCAAAAATAAGACCAAAGTTACTAAATGGTTAGCTTGCGTTGTACCAAAGCCCAAAAAAAGTGGTGGTTAAGGATTAAATCACTTTCTATTTCTGCTTCCCAAAAAAACAGAGAGAGAGAGAGAGAGGACAAAATCTCAGCACATTGTCAACAGAAAAAAAGGAGACACGCTTGGGGGGGGGGGGGGGGCCACGGAGTTAGCAGGCAAAGAACCCAAAAACTCCCACCTCTCTTGGCCTGCACCTAAAAAAAAAGAAGAAAGCTTTTTGCAGTCAAAACAAGTAAAAAAGAAGAAAGAGGAAATAGTAGCAGCGCCTTCTTTGTTTGTTTTTTTCTTTCTTGTTGATTTTTTTCCCAAGCGTCTGCCTCTCTGTTTTTTTTAGAGCATGGCCACCAGGCCGTTCAGCCCCGAGCTTTTGCAAAGGTACCGAGAACATGAACATCTGGTTGACAGAGAATGCACGGGCCCAGGCCAGTACAAGACGCTTGACCAAAAGACCGGAAAGATCAGGACCACAGCAAAAACCGGCTGCCAGAGCTGCGCCGCCGACGACAGGTGCAGGAAGCGCTTTGCTAGGTTCGCCGTGGACTTCATTGTCAACTTCAGCGCCGTCAACGGCGGCGCGCCGTACCAAGCTATCTATGCGTGGGTCCAGGCTACCGGTTGTGGGGTTGTCTTCAAAACGGTCGACGTAAACGTCAAGCCTTCCACACAGCTCGTTTCTTTGGACGGCCGGTCCCAGCCAGCCCACATTGTCGCTTTTGTTCAACAGATGCAAGCTCTGCCGGGACAAGCTTTGTGGAGGGACCTTGGTGGCTATTGCACGGAAGGCTGGCATTTCTGGAACAGCTGGGGCGCTCGCGGCGTCGTCTGGGACGCAAGGATGTTACCAGCCGACTCGCGGCACGAATGTACTTTGCTAGGGCAGGACCAGCAGCCCAGCCCCGCCAAAAAGATCAAAAAGAATGCACGCACGCGTGCCTGCGCCGGTCTGCCCGTCGACCTACTCAGGCGTCATCGTCTGATTGACGCCGGCCACAAGCCGTCGTACACCGCCTGCAGTGTTGCTGTCCGAATCGGCCAGGTCGTGCTCGAGTGCAAGGAGGGCGAACCAACGGTGCCCTGCACAAGCTTGACGCCTTCACAACTCGCGGACCTCGGCGCCCTGGAGCTATCCAAGCGCGAGAAATGCTGTGCGAACAGGTTGGCGTTCTGGGACTCCTGGCCCAAGAACCTAGGACCCCTGGGCGCTTGCCCGCACGACTTCGAGACCGCCCTCGACCAGTTTCTGGCACACCGGCCCACCGAACGGTGCAACGAGCACTGTAAGAAGCACGAGATTGTGAGCCTGAAACAGGGCTTGCTCGAGCTGAAGGCCTACCGCCCGGACGGCGTGCGCGCGGCGCTGCAGATCAGGCTCGGCAACGACACAGTGGACGTCTATGAATTTCTGCAGGGTGAGGGCGCATGCAAGGTATTTTGCATCGAAATTGCAATGCATGCATTGAAAATTTCGAAATGACTTCAATGCATGCATTGAAATTTTGATGCAGAATGCATTGGAATTTCAATGCATGCATTGAAGATTTCGTAGTGGTTAGGCAAAAAGTTTCTGATTGCAGCTGGGTAAGACAAGGCTACTGATGACCTCGTGAGTGCCGCGCGCGCTGGCCAGGCCTGAGTGCCTGATTTGCATCATGCACCCTTGCTGCGTGACGTTTGTGCCAAGCATGCGTCTTCAGTTCCGGGCGTGGCAGCGTGCAAGGTGGTCCGTAACGTATGTATGTATGTATGTATGTATGTGTATGTACGTATACGTATGTATGCACGCAGGTTTGTATATATGAATTTATCTATGTATTTATGTATGTATGTATGTATGTATGTATGTATGTATGTATATATGTGTGTGTATGTATGTATGTATGTATGTACTATGTGTTTGTATGTATGTATGTATTTATGTATTTATGTATAAGTGTATGTATTTATGTATGCTTTAAGAATGTATGCATGTGTGTATGTATCTATGTATGTATCTATGTATGTATCTATGTATGTATCTATGTATGTATCTATGTATGTATCTATGTATGTATCTATGTATGTATGTATGTATGTATGATATATATATATGTATATATATATGTATGTATGTATGTATATAAATATATGTATATATATATATATTTCCATATATATATACATATATATGTATATATATATATATATATATATATATATACATATATAGAGGGAGAGAGAGAGAAAGAGAGAGAGAGAGAGAGAGGGAGGGAGGGAGAGAGAGAGAGAGAGAGAGAGAGAGAGAGAGAGAGAGTTTGCGGTGCAGGTGGTGGGTGTTGTCGTAAGCAACATGAAAAAATACAAACAAGGAAATAAGTAGTACAAGCCACTATGAACAGATGGACAAGAGAACATATGTAGTTGACAGATGGACAAGAGAACACATGTAGTTGACAGATGGACAAGAGAACGAAAGAAAAACAAATTAATAATATTAATAAAAATAATAATAATAATAATAATAATAATAATAATAATAATAATAATAATAGTAATAATAATAATAATAATAATAATAATAATAATAATAATAAAACAAATAAACAAACAAGACCAAACGACAAAACGAACTATTTCTGATTTTTGATGAGCCGGACACTTGTGACTTCCAAAAAGTGTGATGAGCTGGACACTTATGATTTCCGAAAATATGTTGTTTATCAATGCATGCATTGAATTACCTATTTCAATGCATGCATTGAAATTTCAATGCAGTGCTTATCAATACATGCATTGAATTACCTATTTCAATGCATGCATTGAGATTTCAATGCAGTGCTGAGCCGGACACTTATGATTTCCTATTTTTTATTTATGATGAGTCGGACACCTGTGACTTCCAAAATGCCAGTGTCACTTTCGTGCATGATCAACAGTCTTGCAGTCGCCACTACAAGCACGAAGTTTCCCTTATCTATCGTGATTGCTGTTTGCTTTGTGGTAATTGTTGTTGCTTTGTGGTGTTTCGTGACCCCCATCAAAAAAAAAATTCAGAAAAAACCCTGCGTGCCTTTGGCGCCGAAGATAGTGTCAAAGCAAAAACCGTTACAGGAGAGAGTAAGTGTAGTGTCTTGTCTCTTGGTGTCAAAATTCTCTTACCTGTTGTCAATGCACCTTGTAGTACTTTGCAGCTGATGACGTCATGCCATGGACACCGTCTTGGCCTGCATTGCTTATATGTATTTAATTAGGTCTTCGTAGGACTTGAATCCTCTGCACTTATTAGGGCATGACTTCTGTACTTGTTGTCAATGCTATGGAAAACCAGGTTCAAAGCGCCAACTGTCCCTCCCCTCCCCCCCCCTCTTTCTCTCTCTCTCCATCTATCCATCTATCTATCTATCTATCTATCTATCTATCTATCTATCTATCTATCTATCTATCTATCTATCTATCTATTGTTTGCCTTACATATCCAAGGTATACCTTGAAATAGTCAAGGAATACCTTGAAATAGTCAAAGTCTATCTTAAACTATTCAAAGTATACCTTGCATTATCAAGGTATACCTTGATATTCCAAGGTATACCTTGAAATATCAAGGTGACGTACATAGAAAGATAGATAGATAGACCGATAGTTTTTTCAATTTTTGACATGCGCCCCGAAGGTGCTCGCAACTTCCGACACAAAAATTTAATAGAGCTCATCAAGACGCGTCCAATGCAAAAAGAATTTTAGAAAAAACTCAAGTATTACACTCGCAAGGATTTTTTGAAAATCCTCTGCCAGTCATAGTAGATGACACTCTATCTATCTATCTATCTATCTATCTATCTATCTATCTATCTATCTTTCTTTCTTTCTTATTTCTCTTTATCTCTATTTCTATCTATTTATCTCTCTCTCTCTCTTTCTCTCTCTCATTCTCTCAGACTCTCTCTCTCTCTCTCTCTCTCTCTCTCTCTCTCTCCCTCCGGTGCGCTACTAAGAGTTCGACGAGGAAGGAAACCTAATGAGATCTCCTTAAAAAAAAACTCTCGTCGAATTCCTACAGCTGCTTTTTTCCTTGCTTGCGTCTCTCTCTCTCTCTCTCTCTCTCTCTCTCTCTCTCTCTCTCTCTCTCTCTATTTCAATGCTTGCATTGAAATTTCAATGCAGTGAGCATTGAAATTTCAATGCATGCATTGAAATCACTTTCAAGCTTTCAATGCATGCATTGAAATTTCAACGCAGCGAGCATTAAAATTTCAATGCAGCGAGCATTGAAATTTCAATGCATGCATTGAAATCTTAAAAGTGATTTCAATGCAAGCATTGAACTCTCAATGCTCGCTTATAGGCGCCCGCAGGGACATAGGCGGACTTTTGAATTCATGAAGAGAGTAGTCTGATAAAGTAAGAAGCAGAGTACTGAAGGCGCGGTCGGAAGGCTTATGGGCCCTGCGTAAGAGGCTAGTACTAGAGGAGGGGGGTTTGCGCAGCATAGCTCTCAGCCAAACTGTGTCGCGATTGAAAGTAGGGAGTGGTTGTTCTTTGTTCTTTGTTGCCGATTTTTGGGGCCAATGTATTACTATTTACTATGGCAAGAGGTGTGTGGCTTGGCTGCGTGAAAAATGTGGTAAACAGCTGGATGACATGGCGTGGAACATCGTCACCCCATGAGGATGCATTGGAATTTCAATGCATGCCTTGAAATTACTTTTCACCTTCCAATGCATGCATTGAAAATGCAATGCATCATGCATTGAAATTTCAATGCATGAATTAAAATCATTTTTCAGCTTTCAATGCATGCATTGAAATCATTTTTCAGCTTTCAATGCATGCATTGAAATTTCAATGTATGCATTGAAATCATTTTTCAGCTTTCAATGCATGCATTGAAATTTCAATGCATCCTGCATTGGAGTTTCAATGCATGCATTGGAATCTGAAAGTTTATTTCAATGCATGCATTGAAATTCCAATGCAGGATGCATTGAAATTTTGATGCATGCATTGAAAGGTGAAAAGTGAATTCCATGCATGCATTGAAATTTCAATGCTCGCTGCAGGGAAATCTCAATGCACGCATTGAAATCTGAGGGAATGAGAGTCTCCTCGCGAAATGATGCTCGTCGGCAATGTGACGCGCACATCATCATAATAATTGATTCAGATGCGTGTGTCACATTGCTGCCGTGACACAAGTATCAAAGGCGGGTCGACATATCTGGAGAGAGCCCAACTTTACTACCCTGAGAGAGAGAGAGAGAGAGAGAGAGAGAGAGAGAGAGAGAGAGAGAGAGCCTGTTCTGTCTCTGTGACTAGGCGAAGCGAGCAGTCATGCGAACGCTGCCGCGATGGACTTGCACTAAAAGTGCTTGTCGACAGGCGAACAGCTTTACGCTGTTGAATTGTCACTCCTGTGGCACAGAGAGCCCAACTTTACTACTCTGTCCTAACCCTAATGACTGGAAAACGAAAGAAGTTGCAGTTATGATAAAAGCTTTTAGGCATAGTATAGATAAGATTCAAGTTTCCCCGCGAGGCATGGAGGGAACGTTGACTTTCCAGGGGGTGCTGGCTGTATTGGACAGTGTGCCACTTGCTGATAGAAAGAAGAGCATGTTTATGAACATAGGTTGTGGTCGAGGGCATGTTTTAGTAGCAGCCATGGCGTTTGGGTTTGCAAAAGTGGCGGGACTAGAGCAAAGTGATTTTAGAGTGATCATCTTGCTTTCTTGCGCACAAAAGTTCCACTCTCGCCAAATCACACGCTTACCCATAATACGCAATGTGAGCATACCAGTGCACTGCAGCTGCGTACCTGCCTGCCACTGTAACTCCCCAGCAGTGGCGAGGGAACGTCTGCTTGATATTCTCAACAGTGAGAGAGCGAGCAGCCACCCCCAAAGCGCTCACCCCTTACAGACCTGGTTGACCTCATCAGGAATCCCTTGCACCTCATAAACTTTGCTAATTTGATGTTTGCTGCGGTCAGTACTGGACGCTGACCCAACCCTTGCCAACCCGGTAGCTGCCTCCAGCAGCTGTCCATAAACTCCTGCAGCTCCATGAAATGCCTTGGTTTCGGCAAGAGCAC